>JANHGB010048626.1:0-31032 GCA_026283785.1 Coracopsis vasa
ATTCCCCTTGTCCTGTCCCTACAGGCCCTTGTCCAAAGCCCCTCTCCAGGTTTCCTGTAGCCTCTTTAGGCACTGGGAGCTGCTCTAAGATTTCCCCTTAAGGAGCTTTCTCTTCTCCAGGCTGAACCAGCCCAGTCACGGGTATGAATTTTTCAAAGCTATTAAACATTTACTTTAGCTGACAAATTCCCTTTAGAAAACCCTGCCAGGAACCAGACCCTCAGCCTGTCACCACACGGCTAGCACAGACATCAGGCCTTCCTGAAACCTCCCCAGGGACGAGCCCCAGCACCTCCACTCGCCCGCCTGGGGCGGGGGGGGCTTTGCTGGCCAGGCAGGTAACGTGTCACACAGCGGGGACCCCATTTGTGCCTGCCCCCTGCCCCCCGCCTCCCCTTGACACCCGGCACCTTCCCCTCCGGCCTCACACGGGCTCCAGGCGCCCTCCTCTCCTCACACCGCCGCCATGCACGCGGCTCCTTACCCGGGCCCACCCGCACACCGGGAACCAGCAGCCCCGGGGCGCGGCGCTGATGGAGGCGGCCCCACTCCGGGGCGAGGCCGCGGAAAGGCCGAAACCCTGCGCCGTGCCCTTAAAATACCGGCAATGGCGGCTCCCACCGCGCGGCTCCGCCCCGGCGGGCCGAGGAGCTGAGGGAAGGGCCTTGAGGCCAGCGGGTGGGGCCGGCGCGGCGCGGGCGGTGCCGCCCCCTCCCTCATGCGCGCCCCTGAGGCAGGTAGGGTCTGAGGGAGTATTGAGTTAAAACATGGTTTTATGGGTTTATGTAGTTGGTCATGGTTTTATGTAGTTGATATCTTTTGTGTTGGAAGAGCGGCCGGATGCATCCAGGACAGGCCAGAGGCCGGTGTGGGTAATTCGAAGCCTTGCGTTGGCTTAGGGTGCTCATTGTAGCATAGCCCCTGCCTCGGATGCGGCCCTGACATGGAGATAAGGTACAAGAGGTTTGTCTTCCAGGGTGTGAAATCTAGCTGTAGTTTGAAGTGTGATTTCAATAAGTTACTTCGTGATGAAAGCAGCTGTTCTGTACACTGTGGTGTTGGTTTGATGCTGCTGGTTCAGGTTAGCTGTAACCACCTTTTTTCTTACAGTGAGATCATTCTTTTCATCAAGAAAAGCTTATTCTTCAGTTCTAGGGTGCACAGTGTGTTGCCTGGCATGCAACCTGTTGCCTGTCAGCTGCAGAGGTGCTTTATCCTCATAAGCAGCTTGTGCTGTATTTGGACTCACTTCCCAAGGTCTCAGCTTGACTGGGATCTTCAGGACCCTTCTCTCCTGTGTGATTGAACACAGCACATGGTGTTAGCAGCTCAAGTGATCGCTTCCCTCTTGAAAGAGAGGACTCTGTGCTGCATCTAAACCTGTTATATAAAGAAAGCCTGGCCAGCATAATGAGATAGATCCACAGTGTTGCAGAAGAGTAGATAAATGCACTGGGGAGTAGATAAATGCACTGGTACACAGGAGTGGAAAGCAAAGTGGAACAGGTCTACCTACATGTTTAAAGTTTCAGTTGTTCCCTGCTTTCTGCAGAGCAGACTGCGTGGTGCTGGCCCTTTTCATTTCATCTAGCTTGCTACAAGAAATTAAAGTCATTTACACACACTAAACACTTCTTTTATATTTTCCATCCGTACAAATTATGGTGGTGATCAGAGACGTGTGCAACTGCAAATGGAAGGGGCAATTACCCGTGCTGCAGGAAGTGGGAGTCAGCTGAATAGCAATGAGACCCAGGCTGTCAACATGATGGAGGGAGGAAAATTAAATTAAGAAAGTGGATGCCATTTAGATCAGCAAACTCTGTATTGTGTACTAAACCTCTCCAGCCCAAAGAGCCACCTTTCATTGATTGCTCTGTGTTGTGTGTTCCTTCCCAGGAAAGCAATGTTGTGAACAAGCTAGCAAGCACGCAAGCTGGGTAAGATCAGTGTCAGGAAGAATCTCAGAGGTAGGCTGACAGTTTTCATGTACTGGGTTACAAATGATGGTGAAATAGGGTTGAGAGAAACATTAGCTTTCCGTTAAAGTTCTAATCAAGGTAGTAACACAGAGTAACTGAGATCCTCACAGTTTCCACTAAATACCTCCCTGGCAGCTTGATGCTTCATTATTTATACCTGTCCTTTGTTTTTATGGATATTAGATTATTACTGACCTGGCTGGTCTTTGAAGTTTTTTCCTAGAGGCTAAAGATTTTGTAGTTTCATGTGGTCCTTTTTAAAATTCATAATTTCAGAGCATGGAAAATGCATTGTTCTATCAAGTTTATTTCTCTGACATTTATTCAGTGGAGGATGTGATCCTAATATTAAAAGCTTTTGATTTGAAGCCCAGGGTACAGCTAGTTCTTTTCATAGGTCTGCCCTAACCCATCATTTCATTATGTTGGTTCCCCTTGTTGGTGGCTAGGAAATTAATATGTTGAACAGCATAATTATTTGAACCAGTATTTGTTTTTAAAGGATTTGTGGGTGATAACAGATGGTTCAACCCAGTTGTGTCAGAAGGCATTAAGATTTCTATCTGCTAATGTCATGGAGTTGGTCCTGTATAAAGCCATAAATAATACTATGTGAGAAGCAGCAACAGGCTTTTACTTCAACTCATCTCTTTATCATATGCTACATTAAATTTAAACATAATTGTTGAATTCCTTTGTGTGGGTAAAAGCTTTTTGATGTCCTCTTCTATTAAAGTTGTAATATTCCTTTTAACCAGAGGGCTGCATAAGAACTCATACTTGCTAGGTATGTTTCTCAAATAATCATAATCTCATGAATGCTGCCAGCAGAACTAATTGGACTGACACAACGAGGTTCAGGAGCCAGCTGGAGGATTATGGCATGAGGCCACTGGAATTCAGTATATTCTGATGGTGGAGAAAATGAATGTGACTCATTAGGTCATCATTAGATGCTCATAAGCATTATTCTGTATGGAAAGGTAGGTGGCTTGAGGTGGGTTGTTTTGAACTCTGGAAATATGAAGGACAAATGCAAGAACTCATACAGTAGAGGTTTTCTTTATCAGCGCATCATAGAAAGTACCACCAAGTAGCACCTCGGAGCCATGAATTATTGCTGTGAGAGGATAGTTTGGAAACATTACAAAGGAAACACTCAAGGGCATGCAGCATCTCAGGAAGTTGTTTAGGGCCTGCCAGATTTAAGATGGTCATTTTGGTTTCCATTAATTCACATCTCTAATTAGGAAATGGATTTATCTTTGCTTCTGGTTGCTGGACACTGGCTGGTGTCCATGGCAGGACAGAAGTGTGCATACAAATTAAATGTTGAAAGGGTCCACTGATTTTCAGCAAGGAAAAATGAAGACCTGTACTTGTAGGTAGCTGTTGTTAATTATGTTTTGGTTAGTAGCAGGAAACCGCAATTAGCTGCATTTTCACAAGGCTTCATGGTGGAGAAAAGAGGACTAGAAATCTTTTGTGGGAAAAAGGTAAACCATCTCTTACTGTGTTGCCCTATGTCTCAGTAGCATCTCTGCAGGCGGGTACACTTTCACCTTGGTCAGGCTTGGTAACCACCCTTGGGAGAAATATCCAGTGAAGATCCTGGTTGTGAAGAGTGTGACAAGTGTCTTTTTATAGCAATCTTTGTGCTGCTCCTGTGGGTTGCTGGAGAGCATTTTACACCTTCCCCAGTGTAACCTGAGGAAAGGGTGTCCTTAGGATGAAGCAAAGCAGAAATCACCACTTGTGGTTGTGAAGGCACCACAGCTGCATTTCCAAGGCTGGTGATGACCTCAGTGCACAGGCTGGATTAGCATAACTATGCTCTACCTTCCTGATTTTTCTTTGGGCTTTCAGCTGGATAAATATTCTTACTGTGGGTCCTGACATGGTGGTAAATAGCAAACATCTACCTTGACACGTTTGGGTGTATTTCAGTACAAACTGCAGATGTAGATTGCAGATACCGTTGTGAGTCCTTTCCAAGTTGGGTACTTGTGCATTATTCCTCAGTGCTTCTGAGTAGTAGTGCATTTCCATAGACAGGCACATTGGTTTTTTTTTCCTGCACATGACATTAATTCACATGAAAAAAGAAAACTGAGAAACCCATAGAGTAAATGTTCAATATTTTCTTCATTTTCTTCTCTCCTTTTACTATTTTTGCTTAACAATTACCCTGTGGACCATCCTGATGAATTCCCAGTGAGTTGTCATGGGAAGAGGTTTCAAAGGGAAAGGCAAAGTCATCAGATACTTTCAACAGATCGATATTAGACTTATTAATCATTTTCCTTCAGTAATAGGTTGGCTCTTTTGGGAATCTTTCAGAATTTGCTTCAGACTGATGAGTTGTTTTGACAGTTCAGAAAACGCCTTAATTTAGAAATTGCAGCTTTTCATGTTGCTGCTCTGTTTAACCCATCATAGATCCATCTGTTGTAAACACACAGTATTTATTCATTCATTAGCTAGTTTCTGTGATACCAGTTTTGTGGTATTGAAGTGTCCTACACATGCTGTAAGTCATATTAGCAAGGCTCTTTCTGCTCTTCTAATTCTTTATTGGTGGAATGTCATTTCTACTGCAGAAGGTGGAGTGAACTAGTTTGTTCAGAGGACACTGCTTTGAGATCTTTATAATCTCTTCTGAAGGCAGGCTTAATTCTGAGGAATCTTGTGGTCCTGGAAGAAGGAACATCAATGTTGCTCTGAGCCTTTCCTCACTGGTGAGGAGGTGAGTTGTTTCAGGTGGTTCTTTTTGAAGGAAGAACTTCTGACTTCATTTTCTGGCAGTGTTTGATAATGCAGAAAGTGGACACAAATCTGAAGTTTGGTAACCAGTTTGTGCCACTTCCTGTCTGTGTATGTGTGGAGATAATGTTAGTCTAAGAGAGATCTTCTCAGTAAATACAGCCTCTATAATCTTAGATAGTGATTTGCATTGTATTGGTGAAGCTCTCAGATTCTTAACAGTAGCTCACTTGAAGCATGGCTGCTGTTCCCAGCTCCTGTGGGACAGGTAGCTGGAGGTGATCGCACAAACCACTTGGTGCTTTGTGGAACGTTCCCCTAAACTGTGTGTTGAGTAATGCTGCAGCTATTAAGGAAATTTGTCCTTTCCTTCTGTGCATGCTGCTTATAAAGAAAACACAACTGTGAAACTGTTAACTCTGAAGTCCCATTAACAGAATGGACTCATGTGGGTACATTTTGGTGGGCTTGTTTTTGATCTCCAATTATTCCAGGCTGATAAGAGTTCATATGAAGCATATCAGCATGCATGTGCCTAAAATGTCCTTAAAAAACAACTAAGTATACAAATGGGAACACATTCTGCACTGACTCATCATACAATTTTGAAGAACATTCAAAACATCAATTACTCTCAAAAGAGACGTAAAATAAGTATTAGTGCTGCCACACTACAGGTAGGAAATCAAAGGCATGAAGAGTAAATGACTCCTTGAAGGTCAGACAGAATGACAGCAGAGATTCCTGGATTCTAATCGTGGCACTTCTTGCTGCGACAAGATGCATCATCTTATCATGATGTTTTTCTTTTTTATCCTTTGATAATGCAAAGTTGTCTACTTGGTTATGTTACCATTTGGAGTGATTCATCATATCATGACATTCTTAGGTAAGTGCAAGGTCAGAACTTTCAAAGTCCTGTGCTTTTTCCCCAAGTTTAATAAGCTCACTGATGAGTATTTATGAAATAGTTATGCACCTTTTGAGTTGCTGAGCCACCTACAGAGGGAGAAGATAGACAGTAGGAAGCTGACATTGACTTTGGCAGACAGGCTAAATGCTGACGTGCACAGGGGCCTTCCAGTGCCTGTATATGAAAGAGGATTTTCAGTGTGAAGTGTCTCACAAGTACCGTCAAATGCAGTTAATGTCTCGTTATGTGAGCTAGAGAGATTTATTCTCCCTCTATTTTAGAAGCTTCAACATAGGCAGACTTAGTCCTTTACACGTGATATCACAGTGATCTTTGCTGTTGGAGTTGGGGATGGGGAGCTCCTGATAATGGAAAAGAAAGGGAAAAGCAAAATTAGTGTCTTTAGTTTTGATGCAGACATCTGAAGGCTCCGTGTCCACTTGGGATTGTGAAGAAAGATGAGTCAGATTCCTTTTGACTCCATAGGTGTGCATGAGCCACATTGCCAGATCTGCATGCTCCCAACCTTCGTTTCTGTGAAGCTGCTGGCCCAGATCTAGTGATCGCAAGTGCCCATGAACCTTCCTGAGCTTCTGAGCTTCCTTCGGGTAGCTTGAGAATCAGAAATACACCAAAGCAATGGACTTGGCTCAGCCCTATATGTACTCCTGAGGAAATCATTCTCCCCCATGCCAGTAGAGCAAGTCTCCAGCAGAAAATGAACTTGATGATCTGATTGTAATTAGTTTCTTGATTTAATGGCAGTAACATTACTTTCACAATGGTTGTCATTGCGCCAGCTCGCAGGAATAATAAAATCGGTTCCCTTAAAGGCCCATTTATGATGCATCCTCTGTTGAATCTTAAGCAAGAACAAGAAACCTGTGGTTGTTTCAAAATGACAGGATTTCTGTGGTTAAAAGTGTCAGGCTATGCTGCCTGAGACTGATGTCTCGGAATTGCCAGTATAAGAAAATGAACACTCATAAAGTTAAAATATAGTTTGAATTGATTCCATTTCAGTCTGAGATTATGTTTTTCTTTTGCTGCTGATTTAAACACCTGGAAGTTAAAGTCCTCATAAAATTGGAAGCAGGGAAACAAAATCTTTAAAGAAATTAAACAGCATGGGATGGGATGTGTTTACACCAGTATAAAACCAGAATGACTCCACAGGAGATAATTAAAAGCAACTGAAACAAATGAACTGATCGTAATAACCTAATGGGCAAAGTGTCATTAAAGTATCAATTTTGGTTACCTCAACTCCATATGCTTTCCAAAACTACACTTAAGCTGGAGAGCTATGAAAACTTCCAGCCTTAGTTTCCTTTTAAACTTGCATGAATTTAGCTCTCCACAGCTAAATTCCGTTTTTATTTAGCTCTCCACAGCTAGATGAGAATTGGATTAAGTGTCTTCACATTGCAGTGTGTTTTGAACTGTGGACTTGAGAGCCTGGCAAACTTTGCTTGGAAATCCATTCTGCTCACAAATGGATCTCCTGAGTCGTAACCCTCTGTTCAAAGAGTATCCAAATACTCTTTGAATAGAAGAGGAGTGCAGGGCTGCCTGGCAGGCCCGTGGCTCAGGTGAGGTGCATGGATAGGAAATCAAGGTGTATCAAATCTGAAGAGGTATGGTACAGAAGGGTTTAACTTGATTTGGTGCAGGGCAAGTTTTGTTCCTCTCATCTGCACAATCCATGGATGGATTCAGCAGTGAAAAGTTATCTACCCAGAAGAGCCAAGGTTTTGGCTTGTCTGTCAGCTCCCTGTCAAGCTTTGTTTCCTTAAGAACGCATCTACATCCACCCTTCCTTTGTCCTCATTAAGTGGAATTTTCTATTATTATTCCTTGCTTCTATTTACCTTTATAAATTCCTTAAGCTAAGGAAGACTTACAGCTATGAGGGCATGAGCTTTCAAATTCTTCATTGCTAGAACACCTGCTGACTCCTGTGATAGCTCAGCTTAAAAGACTCTGCTGGGTTCTTCCTGAATTGTGAAGAGTAAAGTACATTTATTGTGCTCTTTCAGTTATAAATAATAATAATATAGACTCTGATCTGCTGCATCCTTATTTATGTATTAAGCTGTGTGCATGTATGCAGCCCTTGGGAATTGTTTATGAAATAAGGGCCACATTGATCCAATATTGTATTTTTGTGTTTATCATTAAATATTTAAAGCAAAATATGCATAAAAAGTGCATGAAAGATGCATTTTGAATGGAGATTGTGATGAAAATATGGAACAGGGAAAAGTGTTACACTGGAATATGCTGCTGGTTTCAATCAACAGATGAAGTGTAAAGATGTATTTCTATTCTATCAGGAGCCTGTACCCAAATGTTCTGAAAGATTGACAGATTCTGAATGTGTTTAGGTAATGTATGGCCATAGAGACACAGACTTTGTAAGAGTGAAGAGGTTTTCTGTTTGCAATGCTCTGTTATAACCAGCTGAAGCATCTCTAACAATGTATTACTCTACAGTGCAGATCAACAAAGAACAAATCATTGTCAGAGCAGAGCCTCAGATATTAAAGCCATAATTCAGCCCCAAAGTTGACAGAGGAAGATGGGGCAGTGACACTGTGGCACCATCAGCCTGTAACAGAAACTGTTTCTTGTGTGTAAATGTACGCTGAATACAATTGCTTGTCCTTACAACAGGGTCTTACTGTCATTTTGGTCCTTTGCAGCATCAGGGAATGTTAAACAGAAGAGCAGGCTTGAATCTAAAACCAAAAGACATCTAGATAAGGTGACCTTGATCTAGGCTGATAGAATCCAGGAGTTATAGGAGTTTTATTAAAAACTTAAAAGCTAGGCTTTATTCCTTAAACTTTAAGCATAAACTTCATTCTTTTCCCTCCCAAGTAAATGAGACCCATTACTCAGGGAAACTAAGAGGATCGTGTGGAGCATCATGTGTTAGATGTGTGACTGCATCCTGCTTGGAGCAGCAATGCTGAGCAATGGAACTATTCAGTGACATGAAGTGAGGAGCACAGTATCCCTGTGCCTTCTGCCCTTTCCCTTCCACCCACCTTTCCATGTGTCAGAGGTCTTTGTCATCTACTGGGAATCAAACTTCTCCCTAAAGCACCAAGTAACCTTCCTCTGACCGAAGTTGCCACTGGCAACAGTAGCCTCTACAAACAGATTGCAGTGAATGATATTTGCTATACTTCTTCCAAAGAAACTTTGTCTTACAGAAGGAACTGAAGCACAAGCAGTGCTGTTAGCCATGTGAAACCCAGCCTGCCTCTGGTTTCTTTATGGATGTATCATGCTGTGAGGGTTCTGCTCAGCTGCCTGAAAACATTCAGCAAGATCAGCCTCAACATTTGGTTTCTCTTTCTGATTCATTTAAGAAGAAAACCCACCTTGGCTCCCTCAGCTGCTCTTTGGATGATGATGATGACAGTTAGCAGGCATAAGATGCTCCAAGCATTGTAATCGTGATGACATATAGGGAACTGAGTTAGTGTTAAGGATTACTTCTATCTATTTTATCCATTACTTCTATCTATAAGAAAAGGAAGATATTTATTATATTAGTTGTGTTTGCCACAAACAAAGAATGCTCTGCTCACTGTGATAAACTTGAAGCAATCTTAAATAATGGACTGAACCTGCATTTTAGAGGGGGAGAATCCACTTTAATTGTTCAGGCATTAGAGAGACACAAAGGTTGCTATTCGTTACTGTGGTTGGGTTTCACAGCACATGAATGCTTTCTTTGGTTGGGATTTTTCATCCTGATGATACAAGCTTCCTTTTTAAGCAGAATTTCTCTCTAACCCTGCATATCCCCTGGGGAGATTTCAGCTCCTTGCCTAGTTGATAATGTGAAGACGTTTGCTTTTATAAACAGATGACTAAGGTGGCTGGATGTTGCATTGAGATTTAGTGGTTGTTATTAGGGCTTGTGTTCCTGCAGACCTGGGATGGGAATGTTAATCACTGCAAGGTAGAGTTATGAGCTTCTGATAAAATAACAAGTATTTGCACTTATGTGGGCTGGAGCCTCCTGAGAGATCTAAAATTCATCTCAGCCTGTTGGTAAACATGCTTTCCTGGTCGTACCTTGCCTCTCAGGATCCTTCTCTACAGGAACTCGTGTGCTTTAACATCATCTTGCTGGCCCCAAGAGAGCTGATGATTTGTGCAGAGATGAGGGGGGATCTGTGGAACCTTTTGAGGCCCTGCTCCCCAGATTTCAGGAATAATCTGATCTTTAGGATGAAGTTTTTCCAGACAAGCTTCCTTGTTTTCTCCTCCTTTCCTCTCTCACATGACATAATGGCTGGAACAGGACTTCTGCTGGACAGAGGTGGCAAGATCAGGGTCTATACGTCTTGGTCTTGTCATTATTCTGTGACATACAGCAGCTGTTCCTGTGAGGTCTGAACAAGTTAATTACTTGATGGTAAAGAGCTAGTGTACAAATGCTGTGTGTATGCTCACAAGGACGTGCTACTCAGGGTAGTAGGTAAGGAGCAGGAGCTCACAGCTATGCTGTTCCCTATTTCCCCTTCTCTGCAGGACTGCCCCTGCTCATCGTGTCGTTATTCTGGTAGCAGAGCTTGTGACTGCCTGGCCATATGCTTCTTGCATGGAAGCTGTGGTAGGTTTCTTCCTGTTTCCTTTCTGTTCACTGTAACATGGCTGAGAGCTGATTGTGTTTGTCCTTTTCCTTCTGGTGTATGGAAGGATGCTCTAATTGTTAAATTAGATTACACCTGAGCAGAATTATAACTGTTGAAAAAGCACTGAAGAGAATGCCTGTCCCCACATCTGCAGATAACACCTCTAGAGATCAAGAAGGTAAGAAACACCCTTGTCCTCAATAAAACTCCAGGCCATTTTCTTTGCATAGCAGCAGTAAAAGTGACGACCACTCCCTGCTGATCAGTGGCAAGAGAGACCTGCAGCTCTGTTCCTTACATCTGGGAAGGAGCAGTGAGCACTGTGCATTCTTCAGGTTGGAAGCTCTTTAACTGGGAGGTTTAGAATTCTATTAGCATTTTAGATGAACTCTGGAGCTGTTACAGATTTGCATTCCTACATGCACACACTGGGACAGAAATGCTAAAGTATCTTCTATTTTCAGCAGCAGAGAGCTAACCTCTGCTAAGCAAAGCACTAGGGAACAGAGGCACTGCTTGGAATAGATTAACTCCCAGCCACAGAGAAACACCATTTGGATTTTTCTTGCAGGAGACACTATGCTCTGGTTCTTCAAACCCCAGAGCACGAGCAAAACTTAAATTATTAAGGCAAATAGCTTAGGGAGTTTCAAATAAGGATTAGACAATTACATGAGTAAGAACAGGTAGGATAAAAAGGGCTATTAAGTTGCAAGCATCTAGTTATGAATTCATCACCAGGATACAGGTAAGATCCCCAAAGCATTGCCACCAGGGAGGAGGTGTCTGCATAAGCAGTGCTCTCTCTTGGAGCAGTGACTTTGGGTGTATTTCTAGGTTACTAACTAGAGACAATTTAAAGAGACCTTGTTTTTCAGGAGGTGATGGTTTTGCTGTTTCCAGCGCTTAGATTCCTATATTATGTGAAGAGAGGACTCCTGAAATAGCTAAATGCTTTTGAATACCTGTTTCCTATGAGACAAGAAGCAAATTGTTAATCCCCTGGGACTGATCTGAGCTCAGAATAGATTGTTCTTGTTCTTGTTTCAAATTCTGCCTAATATATATAGTACTAATTCCCTAACAGCAGAGGGAAAGGGAACCTGGAGCCCTTCAGGCAGCACTGTGCAAGTGTTACATGCTACAAAACCTGGAGGAAGTTTCACCTTTATCTCCAGGCTTACCCCAAGTGCCTCACGTAGTGAAATAGCAAGCTACTCTTCTGAGGTGGGCAAAGGGAATGCAGATCTCTGGGGGCTGCTCGTGGTAGGAGCTTAACTTGCATGTCTTGGCTCACCTTCCAGAGGTTTCTGTGTCTTTGCACTGACTGGAGAGAGACCAAAGCAGGCTGAATGTCTAACTGCAGCTGTAGTCTACCAGTGCAGAGGTTCTGTTGTCTCATGCCCTTCTCTCATGCCTAACTGCTTCTCCCAGCTCTGCTCTATCTCTTAGTTGTGCCAGTCCAGCTCTTTTTTGGGACCATGCTGGAATACATCTCAGAGTCTTTGAAGGATGTTACCCAAACATGCTTGGCTTCACAGGGATCTGTTTTCCTCTTCGAAGTGACAGCTTATATTGAAACAAATACGTAGCTTTCTGGCCATTTCACAGATGTCCCCTGAAGCTACTGAGATCCTTAGCAGGCAAAAACAGCCTCCTGCTTCCTAAAATGGGGATACTCTCCCAATAAATAGGGGATACATTTCCAATAGCTTATGTCATTACAGGATTCCTGAGGCATTGATGAGCAGTTTTGATTCTTTCCAGTAGAAAGCAGCAATGCACATATGCAGTGCAGTGAGGATGAAGCTGTTCCCTCTGTGTCTTGTGAAATTACAGTTACTGAGAGGATAAACCCAGAAGAATGGCTTTAGATAAATCTTTATCTAAACTATCAACCAAGAATTTCTCTCTCCCTCTGTCTCTCATTTCATAGACCATTGATCAATATTCCCATGCAACCATCTTTTAATAGCAAAGGAAGATTTCCTCCTAGGCAAGAGGAAAATAAATGAAAAGCTTATTTGCTGGGACAGATCATCTGAAGCAGGAAAATCAGTTGGGATTGTTTATTCCACAGAAGAGGCAGGGGCACAACGAGAAAGTATTGCTTCTAACCCAGGAGGCAGATCACACCCTGTTTGGCAAAACCCTTCGTACACACAGGACCTTTGCTTATATTTGTTGTGGTTGTGATAAAGTAATAAATGTGTTTTCCTTCATAACAAACAACTCTGTTGTTACCACCTGGAGAAGCCTCTGTGTAACTCAGGGTTGCTGGTATCTTTGATCCTGAATTCTTCTGTGACTGAAACCCAGTAATCATGTGTGATTTATCTCTGCATAATAGATGCCAACTATCGGATGGATCGGTACATCCTTGAGCAGTGAGAGTGCCTGTGACAGGGACTGATGGAATATGCTCTTCTCTTTAAAAGCTGTCCAGCGCTCCTCATCACAAGCTGTTAGTGTTCCCAAGGAATGCTGCTTACCTGGCTGCACAGAACATCTCTACTCTATTTACTGGAGGATTCTGATACCTCTTCTTGCTCTCTCACCTTCCTTCCTTTGCATCATTGCAATTGAATTTATCTTCAAGTACAACATGAATTTGATAGTGAGAGAATGTGAATGAAATACACAGAGAAATTAAAACACTGTTTAACCCAGTTAAATTAAAATTGTTCCTAAAACCATCCCCAAAGCACAAAATATTCCTGCTTTTATCTACAGATTATTTTTAAAGAGACAGGAACAAACGTAGCAGTTCATTTTTGTATCTGAGAGGCAAGGAGGTTTCCCTGGAAATAACATGAGTTATTCTAAATCAGGCTGTCTTTTCTTCTGCATTTGTCTCCAAGCCTCTGGAATGACAGGATCACAGCAGCAAGAGATGGAGAGATTTTGGAATACTTTTCTTCATGATTAGGCCAAGAGTTTATGCAAAGAGCATTCTTCCAGGGGAAATAAGTATGTGGCTTTTACACCAAAGTCAGCTCAAGATCCTTACTGAAATGGGAGATTCAAATTCAGGAGATGAGGGAACAGAGAGGAAAAACCCAGCAACTTACAAAGGTGAGCTCATTGCTGGAGAGATCAGCACAGCACAGTCTATAACTCGACTGCTGTATTGTTTCCTACTTAAGTGCCCCTTCCTAATCTTCCCCAGTACCTTTTGAATCCATTGATCAAATCATGGATATGTGATACAGGAGCTGAAACCTCAAAGATTTGAAGTTCCTACAAGATTCATGAAAACCCATAGTCAGGTGGAAGAGACAAACCCTGTTAATACTCCCATGGGGAGGGGGTTTATAGGACTCCCCCAGTGTGATCCACTGCAGAGCCTTGGGAGAGCATCACTCATTTGTCACCTTACCAGGCATCAGAGCCCATAGACATGAGGCAGTTCCAGAGGAGGCCAAGCTTCAGTAGTTCCTGCTGCTACAGAACCATTTATAGGTGGGTTTGTTACACTAAGAGAAGAACCATTATGTTTTTCACATATACACATGACCACAAACTTGCATCCTTAATGGTTTGCATGAAGAAGCCAAACAAAAACTGAATTAAAATGAGATCCCCATCAGAAGGGGGATAATGTTGTGGCCCCTGTGCCCTGTTTTAGTGAGCAGAACCCAGATGGGCTTTTGCAGAGGGGGGTCCTCTGACATTAAATGTGGTGCAGAAAACCCCCACATGTGCAGGGTACACTGCAAGTTGAATTCTGCATCATGGATTCTGCTGAGGGCAGAGCTGAATCCCAATATCTCCAACCCTCAAAATGCATTTGGCTCAGTTATCCTTTTGCCTAAAGACCCAGAGAAACCAAGAAATTCAGCTGCAATCCATGGAAGTAATAAAGGGATATACATCTCTTCTCCTGTCTGCTTTAATGCCAGACTTTTCCTTGCATTCCTGCATTATTCAGAATCCTGATGCTGAGTGTCTTAGCAAGCAATTCTATTCCCTTATAGAAACTCAGTAAGAAAATACCCTGTGCAGATGTTCCAGAGCTTGATGTGTTCTTAGAAGTCATTTTACTGGTACAGAGTATGCATTTGTCAGTACAACTGCATCTATAGCAGGAGCACATTGTCAGTTCAGAGCAGCAGTATGCCTGTATTTGGGAAATGTTGCCGGAGCTGAGTGCCCACAGGCCAGGACCTGGTCTGGTGCAGTGCCAGTTATCAGGACATCGGGAGCCAGAATCAGCTTTCTCAGGCTCTGACAGAGTAAACATGACTAAAGTGAAATGATGGACAGGATTCTGAACTTCAGCTTCACCAAACCCATTTTTACCTTGTTCTTCCCAAGTTTTCCCTGGCAAATTTCCAAAAGGACTGGCCAAACGTACTGTATTTTAGTCTATGCACACACAAGTCTCATACTGAGCCATGTCCTTCATTCATTTGTAAAAGCTTTTCATTTGTCTTGATGCTCCGAACAGGAAGGAACTGAAATAACCAGCAGTTGAAACAGGAGTTAACCAAAACCACCAACGTGCTGGGGCTTGCTCCTTGTCATAACCCAGTATCAGAGGACACGTATCGCTCCCTGGCATGATGTACCTCTCCTGGGCCCCATCCATCTATCCCTGTCATGGCAGTCCCATGATAGGAAAACTACATGGAAAGCTTTTCTCAGTAAAATAGTGACTGTTAAGGGCTTAAGAGAAAACCCAACATTATTCCATGCAAATAATTCCAGCAAAATCCACACACAAAGCAACATGAAAGCATGCAGGCAGCTGGTGTACAGGCCACCATATCCAGCTCCATGCTATGTTTCCTGGGGAAGGAAAACCATTCCCAGTTTCATTGCCTAAGCAGCCACTGCCTGATTTCCCAGCTGTCAGGAGACATGTATGATTGGCTGCTGTGCTCCCATCATACATCAGAGGGATGAGGCAGCAGCTCCTACAGTGCTCCTGCTCAGCAGAGCTTATTTAGTTTAAAAACCAAGCAGAAAGGATAGTGCCGAGACTGCTTGGTTACAGCTGCAGCCCCCACAGGTCCTGGAGGGAAGGGAATGGGGGAGCACAGAAGGATCTGGAATTTTTTTCCTGTGTTTTTTCCTGGAAACAAGAGACTGCAGCCTCTTCCTCTCCTCCACATCAGTGAGGTTTGGTACAGCAGCACATCCACTCTCATGACAGATGCTATGGCAGTGGCTGTGCAGACACATGTATCCAGCCGGGAATTTGTCCATGCCTCCATGCCCCAACATGTGTCAAAGCCCTCCAGTCTTATTTTGCTCCATGAACCTCCTTTGCCCTTACGCACCTTTATAAAGACGCTGGGATTGCAGCAGGCACTTCCCAGCATGTGTGGCTTTGCTTAGGCACTGCCTTGCAAACTGTGATAACATCCAATATACCCTCACGTAGAGGTGTAAAAAGAATCAAAAGCTTCAAAGCAATAGAAATACTGACCATTTTCCACTACAGCTTTGAACTTACATTGTAACTACCTCCACTTTGGTGTAGGAAGGACGTAAGGAAACAGTATAACTTCTGTATGAGGAATGGGGCTCCTTGCTTTGAGATCCCACAGAAACCTGTAGATTTGATGGGCTTTTACATACTGGTAATTGTTGATCCATTTGCCACAATACCTGGCACTGAAGAATAGCAAATCGGTGTAGCTGTGCTTGAAGGGGGTTCCTGTTTCAGTTCAGAGTTGAATTGACTTGATTGGAATGATTATCCTTGGCATAAACATGAAAACTCACCCCATACAGCAGTCATAAAAGTCACCTCTGGGTTTACATTTAAAACCCTACAGCTCTGCTGATAAAAGCAAGTCTGTCACTTAATGAAGGGCAAATATCCATCATTATTCTGAGCCAAAGAAATCCATTCTACTGTTAATACCAATAGTGGAATCATCTAAGTTATGGAGCCAGGGCTGCTGGAATCTCTTTTACAGTTCTGCCAGTACAGTGTGGCCTTGGAAAAGGGAAATACCTTCAACAACAACTCTGTAGCTTAGTTTCCCCCAAGGAAAGCTGGAGATACCTGTTCAGAAAGGGGGGTTGCTTTTATTCAGTACTTGACAAATCATGGTTTATAGCATGAGAAGTAAAAGCTCTTTCAGTCTCTTTGGGTTTATTTTCTAGTGACACAGAGGGAATTGATCAATGCTGTGCATTGATTGAGTGAATAAAAAGGAGTAAAACAAGGAATATTGTGGAGCCAGGGTATTATACAACATAGGAACCTGCTGTGCTTTAAACTAGTTTGGTTCAATCTGTCCCAAAAATCTTGGCTAAATCCATTTTGGTTTATCTTAGCTCAATTAGGACCAGACTGAAGCTGAGGAAAATCCCACCCACTGTTCAAACCAAGACAACCCCATGCACACACAAGCCTGTAAGAACCCATATGGACACAGATCCTCAGGCCTTATAAGGAGCATTTGAGGGCTGAAGCTATCATCTTCACCTTTGCAGTTCTTAATTCTTCTTTCTCCCTAAATCCAGAAGGAATACACGAGGAACAATGCAGCTCACCTGTGTCAGTATTGAGGATTAAGGAGCAAAGAGTAGAAATCATTTCTTAATGAGAAACTGAGGGGAATTGGGTGGGGGCATCATTAGGCAAACAAAGCAAAGGACCCAGCACAATAGGTGCTAAGTAGCCCATTAGTCTCTGCTAAGAGCTGCTACTTGAGCTTACAGCAGGAAAAGTAGTTTAGGGGAGAAAAAAAGGGATTTAGCATGAACATATCCTTTCTATCTAAAGATGTGCTAAATTCTGTAGCAAGGCCTCTCAAATTAGTAAAGGGATAGAATTTACATAGAAAGTACTCCCTTAGTCCCCACAAGAGTTGATCTGCTTTTAATGCAGATGCTGATTGAGCCCGGGGTAATCCCAGTTTACAGTGGGGCTTGATGGGAGATGTTAAGCATATGGTTCTTTGAAAAACCTCTCTCCAGCCCATGGAGTGCAACAAATCAGTTAGTTCTTGTTTTCTCTTGCACTGTTAAAAGCAATATCGAACTCTTGACATATTTGACCCGGCTTTGTTGTCACAGACATTTGTTAAAACTAATTTAACTATGTAGAAAATGCTGTGGCAGGGATGCAGAAAATCCCCTTGTTCCCAATTATGGACTTGCCGTGAGTGCCTGCTCAGTTAAGCCCCTTTGCTTCCTTTTTGTTATTGTTGTCTCAGCTCTCCAATTGTGGAATACACAGAGGAAGGTGAGGAAAAGGAGGGTATGCTGGCTCCAAGCAGCCACTAGTCCTACCAGAGAGCAGCTAAGGCAGCATTCCCAAACCCATTTAGCTTTGCTGTTCCTGCTCTGATCAACTATTTCTCCTTTTAATTCTTCAGAGTTATACGTGAACCTCTTGACCCTTCTCTGGTTGATGGTATCAGGAAGGTTATTTCTCTGCTTTCTTATTTAATTTAAATCTTCATCCTGAAGCTGCCTCCTGGGGAGTTTCAGTTGAAGCTGACAGGAGCTCTGTATATGCTGCAGAGTGAGCTTCAGTCTACTGTCAGGTCACATACTCCTTTACCTTTCTACTTCAGAACATCCACAGTAGAGAATAGTCATGTTTTAGTAAAGGAAGGACTAGCTGATAAAACCACCTGGTCTCCGTTTCTAATGCCTGAGTCTACTAAGCATAAAATAGATCTTCCCAACAGCACAAATGTGATGGGAGTTGGTCTCTATTTCCCAGAACCTCATTTTTGTCATTTGTCTCTGAACTGACATGAGTTTTTGTAATTATCTACTGTCAAAATGAGACATTTAACCCCATTAAATCCTCCATTCAGCTACAGATTTTCCTAAGCCACCTGCAAACAAGTTACTTTGTAAAGAGGAAACCAGTTTTGAATGCTTTCAGCACTCTAAGTTTAAAGCCTAACTTTAAAACTAGCATCCCAGCTGCTGTGCTGTGTATTGACGCAGTTACCAGTAAATCCCAGGGCCCCTTTGCTCACCCTAACAAGGACAACACTTTTGAGTTCAAGTTTTACTTCTGGAAGCCTTCATTTACTATATTTCAGTACTAAAAGAAATGTACAACACCAGTCCTGGTATTTTGGGGAAGCTTTTATTTTTAGGGCATTCTGTTTTCATGCTTATATTCTTACTCCAAATTTGAGAGAAACTGGCCAAACAAAACTAAGTCACAGCTCTGGATCTGTGAAATCTCCAGTTCAGACCCATAGAAGAATCAGGAAGTTACCCAAATACATCACCCTGCCCTTACAAACTTGGGCACTGGGATAGATGTGTGCTTAGTATAAGCGTTACTGCAGGACATACTGCTCACCAGAATCAAGATGGAACATTCTGAAGTAAAATATATATAAAGTAGTGTTAAATACACATAGTGTAAGGGCATACAGTTGTTCACAATGTATATTAGTTCCACTGACTTAGAAGAGAAGCTTCTAAGCATCTTTATCAAACCCATCTTTATCAAGCACGATCACCAGGAAAGCTTTGGCATTTACTGATAAGATTTTTAAGCCTTGGCCCCTGCTCCTATTGGTAACCCCTGTGGAGTCCTTTTCCCATGCCTTCACAGTCTCATCATGCAGGTGTCCATGCTGTGAGGAGGTGTTAAAATGCTCCAGCAGGGAGTAGTAAGTATATTTTGACAACTTCTTTCTCTCAGTGTCCTGCCGTGAGGGGATGGCTGCATAACAGGAGTCAAAGCAGGCAGGCTTTTCCTGCATGCACTCAGGAAACTGACTGGAGTCTGGTTTTGTTCTTCCCTTACCCTGTAATCCTTTATCAGTTGAAGTGTTCAGTTATGTGTAGATGAAGCAAAGTCTTCCTGGTGCTTTCCAGGCTGTCAAGTGTCCACAATGGATAACTCCATTAAGCACATCCGTGCCCCAAGTTGCTGAGAAGTGACACAGCTACAGAAATTGAAACCAAGTCCTCAGCCATGTCCCCTGGAGCGTGGTGTGTGAGCACCAGAGGAGGGTGAAACTCATTTCTACCGTTCCTTGAGCAGGTACACAGGCCTCAGGATCTTGTCTTTTTCAATAGAATTAAAATAATACATGTTAAAACCCAAGAACCTAAAAGAAGTTCTACCAGGTCATCTTCAGAACTGTAAAAAGCCCAAAATGATGCACTTCCTGATAGCATTAAACATTTTTAAGTCCTCATTTCAGTCCAAAAGAACTGTTTATAATAGTGAAATGGCATCCAGCTCATGGCTGCTGATGTGTCATCTCAGACATGTGCTCCTGAGTACATCATTTGGTCACTCTGTGTTACCCCAAGAGGAGATGCATTAGCACTGTGCCCATAGATTGTTCTTTTAAGGAAGGATGCTGGAGCCATTACTGCAGTGTGATCAGTGGCTATTCTGTGGGTAGCACATGAAGGTTGCGAGAGTTGTCCACTGCCAGGTGGGGGACTTAGGAACCGAGCATCTTCAGGCAGCCCAAGAATGGGCAGGGATGGAGGAAGGGATGGAGCCAGAGTCATGCAGATGCTGCTGCTCTGAGGACCATTACTTGGTGAGCTTCTGGTGGCAGAACTGGAACTGGAGAGGCGAGAGGGAAGATCAGGTTCGAGTAGCCAGGTCTGGCCAGGTGCAAGTCCACTTTGCTGCTCCTCATCCTGGGATTTTAAGCATTTGCAGCAGCAGATTCCAACGCAGGCTCCACCAACAACAAATGCCACA
Source organism: Coracopsis vasa (assembly GCA_026283785.1). Classification (NCBI taxonomy): domain Eukaryota; kingdom Metazoa; phylum Chordata; class Aves; order Psittaciformes; family Psittacidae; genus Coracopsis; species Coracopsis vasa. Next base: position 19,984 of record JANHGB010048626.1, read on the forward strand.
AATACGGACCCAACAAGAAGGAAAGGCAGGTACACAGGCACTGGAAATGTAAGAGTAACATTAGCCAAGCATTCACCCACGGGGTACTCTAGGTTCTGTTCTTCATTCATTAAGACATGCAGGCATCTGGGAGCAGAGTAATTTTACTCTCAGCTCTTGCTGCAGCAAGATCAGAGACTGGCAATTGCTACAACAGGTTTGTGTGAAAAAGCCTAAAGCACAGAAGTTTGGACCAGACAGTCCTATAGCATCTGCCACTGATACCCACTGATATCCAGGCAAGAGCTGTTCCAGTACTCAAATGTCCCAGCTACTGAACTAAGGACTTGTAGTGGAGTTTTACAGTTAGTACTTAAGTTAAATATGTTACTTAGAGGCATGCCCATGCTTTAACAGAACAGGTCAGCAACACACGTGCTCCACCAGGGACATGAACATCAGAGGTGCTACCAGATTACTTTGTTAGTACCTTAAAGGCTTTTCTAAGGGAGATGGATAGGAAGGTATTTTGAGTGAAGCCCCAAGTTATTCCCTCTTCTAATGAAGGGAATGAGTGACTCTGGCCCACACAGCACCGAGATGAGCACTGTGCCAGGGCTCCAGCCTTTTCTGCTGCAATGATCACAGCTTGGGGCTCTGAAGGGCAGAGAAGCAGAGGCAGGATCTGGCTGATGCCACTGGGGGAAGGGTGCTATGGGAGATGCAAAGAAGGAAGCACATCTGCCGGAGGGCCAGCAGCTTACCTGGCACCGGAGGCCTGGGGCTGGGCTGCGGGTGGTCACCGGGGCACCGGGCCTGGTCCAGGCGCGCCTCCCGGGAGGAGCAGCAGTAGCGCAGGCTGCAGGTCCCGCAGCACAGCGTGGCCTCGGGTCCATCGTAGCGCTCGGGGCACTGGAAGCCGCGGTGCCAGCGCTGGGGGCTGGCAGCCCAGCCGTGGCAGAACTCCCCTGCCCGCCCCGGGCTGCAGCGCAGGGCCAGCAGCAGCAGGACACAGAGAGCCCCCCGGACCATGGTGGGTGCTCACCTCCAGCCGCTGCCCTGTCTTCTATCCTAGCACAGCGCTCCCAGAGCATCAACTGCCCACCAAGGCCCTACCCAAGCTCCGATTTCAGGAGGTTTTATCTCTTGACCTGTGACCTGCCTCTAATCCCCTCTCTTTACAGCAACAAAGAAAGACCCACTAATTGAAACCCATTTGCAGCTACTCCACCTTCCTCATTTCTTGCCTGCATTCCTACAGGGAGCAGCCGCCAGTTCCTGCTGGAGATGGCACATCTCACACTGGCATTCCCACTAGCAGGGCACCCTTAAGCAAAGCTAAGGGGTGCAGGACACAGAAAGCCCAGGGTTACCCTGGAATCAAAGTTTAATTCCTTCAGAAGCTTGTCAGTACTGATGTGTCAGAGGTGGGAGGATGGGACTGAGCTGGGGACAAGATGAGGGCAAGTAAAGAGGTAAAGTTTCCAGAGCAGAAAGAAAATACGGGGATAACCAGGTTCTAGTAGGCTCTAAAGTGTAATTGGTACAAACTGGTATCGAGGTAATTTTTACCTTGTTTAACATGATAATCAATGAGATAGATACAAAAAAGGCTTTAATCTGGAAATGTAGGAAAAATCACTTTTGGAAGCTTTAAGATGGTTCATTTCTCTGGTTGAAAACCAGAAGGCTGAAAATGTTAAAGCATCACTTCTGCTTTCCCTACACACAGTGAATCCATGACTTAACAGCATGTTTCAGGGGGCAAAATGCCTATTTTAAGATCATGAGAAGGAAAAATCCTAGTGTTCTAAAGGCCCCACAGCAGCACAGGAGTGGTAATGACCTCTTCATCTGTGAACTGAAAATAAACCCAGACTATCTGCAATCTCTCTTGGTCCCCTTGCTCTGTGAGCAGGATCCATGTCTGCAGCATGGTCATCCTGTGCTTAACTGCAAGGAGGAAGAAAACTGTTGCTAAGTGAGTGCTTGGAAAAGCAGGGAATTAGGGCAGCATCCTTTGGAGCAGTCTCCTGGTAATGTGTAGCACTGTTTGCAGCTTGATCACTCCCACACGTGTTCTTGGATGTACACAAAAGCTGTTCCCACATAAAGTTTTAGGAGTGTTGCCACTGCTTGTAGAGGGAGGCTGCCCAAAGGTGGGAGTTTTGATCAGTATTTGCACCAAATCAGCTCCCTTCTGATGATTTTCTGGTTGAATATTAGACAGCAGCTTGCACCTTTATACTTCAGTAACTATTTCATAGGTTCAGTTAAGTCACATTTCAATCTCCAAAGGCATCAGCACTCATCACCTTTGCCAGTCAGTCGCTTTTCATGCATCACTTTTTAACTGGCTTTTTGGCAAATTTAATTAGAGAGATCCTTGGATGCAGAAATGTTAAATGAAATCTCTGTTTGGAACTAAAGACCTTTCCAAAAGCTGCTCAGCACAGTGAGAGATGCATTTTGCCCTCCTGTATTTCGGCTTTGTGAGGGTAAGGTTGGCTGACTGCGTGGGACCTGAGCTAGAAAACGCGGAGCAGCCCCAACACCCTTTCAACACAGCCAGAGGGGAGTGATGTGCTCTCTCAGATTGGACTTTCACTGCACTGAAGTCATACTTGAAACCCAAAGCTGTATTTGCCTTAAGGCAAATTTGAGTTTACTCACACATGAAACCTCAGCACTATTTGGCCAGACTAAAGTCTAACTTTTGTTGTTGGTTGTTATAGGAAAAGCAGCATCAGACAGGCTTTGAGCTTAGCACTTTGTGCAGTTCATCATAATAAAATGTATCTCAGTAAAGATAAGGGGCTGCAATTATTTCCTCCCATCTTCCAAGTTAAAAGAGTACAAACCCACCTGCTAAGGCAGGTATTCAAATGCTAGGGAATTCTTTAGGTTGTTCATTGCATTACTACTGAAGGATGGCTGCCCTCACCTGATCTCTCTCTGCACATACACTACCTTTAACAACATCAGTATTTTTCCTCACTGCCTCACTTAGCAGGACAAACTCTTGTGAGTTCCTATTCAGGGTCTATATGTGTGTGTGTGTGTGTTGAAGGGGGTATTTGTTTCTCATGTTCATTTTTCCCACAGACTGCCCTGTGCTGTCACGTCCACTTCACTGCTGCAGGGGTAGATGAATGTACTTATGTATAAAATATTGTATGTGCTTACAGAACTTGGTAACCCACTTTCAATTTGGACAGGTTAAAAAGAGCTACAGGGATATATTGGGATGCTGGTTGTGAGCTACAAGGCTAAATTGTGAGTAAATTCCTGTTCTAGTCCCTTCTGTTCCGTTGGTTCATCCTTGTTCTTTGCCAGTTTTGGGGAAATTTTAAACAAGAGCAATCCAGGCTGTTCTGCATGGGAGGACAGTGATGATGATTTCCCATTATTAACAAACAGGCTTGTTACCCATTCTGAGTATCCCTGCAGCCAAAACAGCTTGAGCTTTGAATTTACAAGTTACCATGGAAATAGCCCTTAGAGAGGTCCTTTTTTTGTTTTCCCCACTTAAGGGTTGTTTCTCTTATTTAGGGAAATGCACGTTCCCTCCTGTGAATCTTCTGGAGGCAGCAGGATGATGAAAAGTCCCTGTTATCCTAAGCAGAAAGCACAACCTGGAAGCTTCCTGACTTGCAGCTGCTTTGCCTTCCCTGCAGCACCATTGTTCAATATTTTACAGTCTTCTATAATGTTAAAGGTTGAGCTCTGCCACCAGATTTCAGGTATATTCTTGTTGTTTCTTAACGCCAAGTGAGCGTTTAATACGGAACAAGATACATGTTAAAAACTAATCCCTGTCTGCAAGAGGAGCCTGCAGCCCCATGGTCACATCCTGTCAGGTGCTGATCAGTTCTCCCGTGATGCTGCCTGTACTGCTCCCCTCTGACATCAGATTGGTCACCACTATGCTGGGTGCTGGCACCAGCCAGGACTGGCCCTAGAGAAAATACAGGGGAATATGGAGGCACAATGAGAACTGAGCCCTGCAGTAACTGAGTACTTTGCATTGCATGAGTGTGGCTTTTGAGTGGAAGCTGCCTGTGAGAAATGATGCCAATATTCTCTGATGGATCACCAGGCACTCCATAGGCCTCGTTTTTACCATGCTTGATGTGCACCAGCAATGCCCTTGCTTCCAGCAGCTACCTGCATGGCTGGGGGGGCCCGCTGCAACTCATTATTCCTCTGCATGTTTCAGCACAGAAAGGTGGATTGTGGATGTATGGTGCTGGCCAGAGCCTTGGAGAATGAAGGTTTCTGCTTAATCACTGAACATACACCAACCTCTTGCTTGCTTACCTCCTTTCTGCCTTTATGCACATTGAATAGTTAACACAAGAGGGAAGGAGCTAGCTGACTATGAATGTTGAACATAGGGAGGATCTAAGGTGAGGAAAAAGAGGATCAGATCTGTCTAAGGAAGGAAACAAGGAATGAGCTGAGAGGAGAGAGTAAGAGGCAGGGAACCAGGCTTGGGAGACTTGTGGTGTGAATGGGGAGCCTGGCGAGGAAGACTGAGTCAAGGCACGTAGGAAGGTGAGTGCTGCTCTGGAGACCTGGGGCTGCTTATGGTGTTGGAAAGAGAAAACCAACTGAGGCATCATGGAGCTCAGTGTAAGCTCCAAAGCAACTGCTCCCTATGCAGGGATCCTGCACTTCTGCCTGCCTCCCCCTGGGCATGGGACCCCAGTGGAGAAGTTTAGGGGAAGAGGGAAGATGGGAAAGGGCAGAAGAGTCATGGTAGGAGCCAAGACTCAGGGGAGGTTGATGGCTGTGATTGGGGGTGGGAACCAGCCCAGGGCAGATGGGATGGAGCAGAGGAGCCCACTGGCCTGAGATTAAGGCTTGCTAGGCAAGTGTTGCTGGAGGTCTCTGAGCCCAAACCATGAGCCTCCTGGGACTGCAAACAATGCTGTGCCATGCTGCTGGGCAGTTCTAGTCTCACTAACCTGTTGAAGCCTGATTCTCTACCCATATTAGTGTAATGCAGGGAGCTGTTCCTGGCACACAGGCTGGTACTAGCAAGTGAGAGTCCCCCAGAGCAGCCTCCTCATTCTGGCTCTGTATCATGCAGAGAGGCAGCTCCCTACAGGCACTGCTTGCTAACAAGATCTGTCCTTTAAGAGTCCCTTTATTAGTCATTATGGCAGTATTGCTTTATTGTGTTCTAATTAAGGAAGCAAAGAATGCAGGGACATAGAAGGCAGTAATTCAGGTAGAGCCAGGAGGCCCATGTGCCAGAGTGATGGGTGAGCACACAGCCTTCTCTGCACATCATTACTGGATTAGTGAAGGGGTCTCATCCCTGAACCAGGGGCCATGCTGGGGATACTTAGCAAAATCCATGCTCTGCCACTGTAATGAGGAAGCTACAGGAGAAGCTAATCATGACTGGAGCCAAGGAAGCTGCAATATCAACTGTTCTCTGAAGACAGAGATTTAAACCTTTTCTTTTGTGATGTGGTACCAAAGTGTCCTTCTGTTACTGAGAAAATAGCTCTCTAACGTAGGCTTGCATGACTTCATCTGTTCTTTAAATGCTTTGGCCAGGTTTTAGGTGAGAACAGACTGCAGAATCAACAACATTAGTATCTGTAAAAGTGCATGCTGCCTCTGCAGAACAAAACCAGCAGTCCTGTGAGCTGTAAGGGACACAGACTCTGCATGTTCACATATAGAAACAGTTACTGCCTGTTGGAAGCCTGTTGGTTGGGTTTAGTGCTGTGTGCTCAGTGTCCTGCTGCTGCAGGGTTTTACTTTATCAACATGAATGCAGACAATACTGATGGCAGAGCAGGCACTGTGGAGCATTAGGGATGGAGGGTGCTGGCTGGAGCAGAGAACAGTCCAATTTCCTTCTTTTCTTTTCCTTCTGCATGAAAAAGAAGCCAGCTCTGCCTTTGATCTCTATGTACAATTACAATAGTTGTTGTGTCCCACATGACTCCTTTGTACTGACTTGCCTGGTCACAAAAATCACAGCCTGCATTTTATGTTCTCATTTTCCAGCTTGCCACCTCTTTAAAAACAAACCCAGGAATATTAAACCCAGTTGGTACTGTTTATCCTCCCCAGCAAAGAGAGTGGGGCAGAGGGAGCTCACAGCAGTGGATGTATCACCCTTAGTCCCTTTTGGGGGCATTATTTTTTGACTGAACCAGCAACTTCCAAGAGACTTCAGTAAAAATCCAGGTCTTGAATTTTCCTTGAGTTTGGCTTTGAGAGCCCCTTCCCTCCCTGTGATTGTCCTTTTTCTCCCCACTGTAAATCTCTTTTCCCTGAAGAATCAGCCTCATTTCTGCTCTTTCCTACCACTGATCTTTACAGTGTGTTCCCTGCTGGGCTCTACCCTCTGGAATGAGACCCCTCTTGATGTCAGCACAAGGCTGAACAGTTGCTTGGCCCTCCTCACCTCGACAAACAAACCACCTATTCCGGGCAGGTTACTGGAAAAGAGAGTGGCAGAACTTATTGAGATGGTGATTTACTGAGGTGAGCTTCCTGAGCAGCCTGAATGCTCTTGATTGTTCCTATACAATTGGCCTGATTTTCAAGAGGGGATGAGTCCTCGAGTCAGCAGGAGCTACCGGAGCTGAGTCTGTGTGAAGATGAGGGTGAGCTCAGGCTGTGTGAAGATCAGGCCTGAGCAGTGCTGAACAATTGCTGCTGCTGCAGATGGAACCTAAGAGTCAAACACAGTAAGAGTTGAACCAAACTTTCATTGCCAGCTCAAATCACAACGTGTTTGGGGTTCAAACGAGCCTGGATTTGTTATTATTGTTTAGTTAGGTGTCAATTTTTCTCCTTTGAGTTGCAGCTGCTTCAGAGTTTAAAGAATTAGAAGCCTGAAATGCTGGAAATCTCACAGGAAAACCTCTTAAAATCTCCGGCCCTGACTTGGCTGAGCATCTGACCCTTTGGGCTCTTATTATTTTCTGTTGGATTTTTCTGCAGTGGGCATTTCCTAGCTAAATCTAAAAGACTGCTATCACAGGCTTGGCATTTATAGCTGAGCTGAAGTCAAGTCACTGAGAAGTATCATGACAGCTTGAATCATGCTTCATAAGCTTAACTCAAGGTCTGTGCAGGCATTTGGGTTCATCAGAGCACAATCAGAAATAAGTCCTGACAGGGTGGCTGTTAGGCTGTGCAATAGCAATTTCATTTGTATTTCTGTGTGTGTATCACCCAACTGTCAGTCAAGGAAACCATGTAAGGGGCTGTATAAAATAATGCAGAAACTTAGTTTCTGCCCTAAATTGATAACAGTCATCACATGAAGCATCCTGACTGAGGAGATGTACACAGGACCAGGGATCAGCAGTAAGGTCAGCTCATCTGTGAGCTACATTTGATGCACTGCACAGCAGAGCGTGCCTGTGAAGAGGAGCTCTGTGAGTAGTTAGTTACAAGAACCTTCTCTCAACCAGTGCAGTGGAAAGTGCTAAAACCCCACAAGCATTTCAGTGGTGTTTTAACAAGCTGGAGGCTTTCTGTGGGCTAACAGGGAATTGGACTGCATGTTTGCATAGGAATTGAGAGGTGGTAGAAGAGATGAAGAGTAGTCATGAAGATTCTGGAAACTGGTGGAGGAAAAAGCTGTGAAAATGCTGAAAATAAAGAAAAGAAACTTCAGCTTGGTAGGAAGGAGGATAAGGAGTCAGCAGGGAAGGCTCCGAGAGGGGTAAGCAGACAGAATAGGGTTATATTTATCAAGGTGATAACCATAACAATATGTTGAAAGTCTAGCAGTGCTGCTCCTAAGAACACTTGAAACATTGAAAATAAAGACAAGAAAATTACTAGATAATTTCAGGCAGGAACAGAACCTTCACAGTTACATAAAGAAAAGAAGATGGAATAAGGTAGATGCCTTTATAAATCCCTTTCCTTTTTGCATTTCTATAGGAGAAGGTGATGTAGTTAATGCAGGTTTGGGACCCAAAAGCTGCAATTTCCAGATCTGAGTCAGACCCAGAGAAGGGCAGACAGACACACAGAAACATGCCAGGCAGCAGAGAGACAATCCTTTCAAACCCCTGTATCACCTCAGTCCCAGTGCTGTACTTACCTGCAGGCACTGCACTGGGGATTAAATTCAGCAGTGATTTAGATGTCCATTGCAAGGCTCCTTCTTTTATTCCTTGGTACAAGCCTTCACAGTGCTTTCTGCTTCCTGCTTCTTTCTTGAAATTACTTTGATGTCTCTGGTGATTGTCTCTCTTGACACCTCCCTACATTGTGCAGACACAAGTTGTGATGTGCTTGGCAGTTCTGCAATTGCTCTGACACTTGAGAGGAACCTCATACGCCATCAGTCACTTACCTCTGCTTTGAATCTGCTGGCAGACTCCGTGCCACTCGTATATGCACTGTGGAATTGGCTTCAGCATCACTGGCTTGTGGTTTGGGGCCTCATGTCACAATCCCTCAGTTTAATCCCTTTTTCCTTGCGATTCCACTGGCATTCACCAGAGAAAGTGCTAGAGAAAGAGTGGCTTATGCTAGTGAGTAAGCACTGAGTGCATGAAGGTTGGACAGAGCCTTGGCTGACATGGTCTAGTGTGAGGTGTCCCTGCACAGGGCAGGGGGTTGGAACTGGATGATCTTAAGATCCTTTCCAACCCAAACCATTCTATGATCCTATGGTGGTATCCTACAAAAAGAAGAGGCCCCCATTCTTAAAGGGGGAGGGCTCTCATGCAGTGACATGAAGGGAGCAAACCTGTCTGAGGGGTTCCATGTGAACCCAGCATTATCACACTCACTGCTTCCCTGCATCAGCTCTCTTCTTTCCCAGAAGCTCCTTTCCTGCTGGGGCTCCTCAGGTGAAGGTGAATTTGGCTTTACAGTTTCATTGGGAACTGGAGAAATCCACCACTGGGACATTTCAAAGAGCCATCAGAGAGCTTCAAGTCTGTCTTCCATGTTAAATAAAGTGATTTGTCACTCACTCTAGAGAAATGTTTCATTTGGGCTCAGAGTAGTTGCACTGGGAAAGTGCTGATGCAAAGCCTTTGTCTTCCTGAGCTTCACCCTCCCTCCTTCCCTTCAGGTGCACACACAGCCAAGTGTCATTCTGCATTAGTGGATAGCTTCCATTGTCCCTCAGCAGCTCTTAAGAAAGAGGAAAAACCTAATCCTGGAAAGAGTTTTTGTGTTTCTGCCCATTCTATATTTTATTCTATGACTGGCAGCATAAAATGGAGGATTTCTGCTAACAGGAATATATAAATCTGTATTTTTTTCTGTGACCTGAATAAAGTGTGCAGGAAATTACAGTATATAGTAAAGAAGAGAGCACGCTGTGGATAATGCTCCACTGCTGGGTCAGGTGTCAGGTGAGCGCTTGGACTCTCCTTTGTGCTGAGGCTGCCAGTCTTTCTCCCTTGTGGCATCATTTGGAGCTAGATAATCCTTAAGGTCCCTTCCAACTCTAACCATTCTGTTTATCCAGGTTTCAGGCCCAATGTTGTTTGTTGCTTAAGTTTCAAATTGCAGCCCCTCTGCACAGGCTGTAATGAAAGCAGAACTCAGCAGGATACAAACCCCGGTGATACAACAGGGATCATATCTGTTTCTGATGCCATTCTCTCCACTGAGCCATAGAGGTCTCCAGTGTCCTACAACACCCATGTGAACACACAGCAGGGAGTTCTGCATGGCACAGGTACAATGGGGAGGGAAGCATCGGATGGACAGCAGAACTCATCAAGTGGAATTGAGGCAGGGGGAAATACGTGAATAAGATGAGTAAAGGAAGCTGCTGCCCTCACAGAACACAACCTTCTCTAGAGATTCACACAGTACTTTTACTGTCTGACATTTCCCCTCCATGGCCATTAAAATAAGACCCTCTCTGGATGATTTCTGAGTAGAAGAGGAATGGAAGTGGCCACATTTCTCTATCCTCCTGTGCCCAGAAACTGCTGGAGAAACAGGGCGTCCTCCCTGCCCCATCCATACCAAGAAGTTCAGATCATTTGAAGAGGCATTTGTATTTCTGGATGCTCAAAGCCAAACCTCAAGGTGAACCTCTGAACCTCCTTCAGCTCAACCATCACTTCTTATAAGTGATGTTTTAATTTTCATCTAATACCAAGAGAAGTCTTTGATTCTCCCCAGCTGGCATTAGAGATAAGGGACTAAATCCCCCAGACATTAAAACATCCAACAGTTCTGTCATGTGTTACTTTAGTCTCCTGCTCAAAGTCTTTCTCTTCTTCCCGACTGATCTCAGATATAATGCAAAATCATCAGTGAGCAAAAAGAAGGGCAGCAATTTAAAGTGTGGCTTTGAAGTTTAGCCTGGATTCTGGGCTGCTGCCCTTCATTTTCCAGCCATCTGAGAGGTGTGTCCTCAGGCTGTTGGTCCAGATCTGCAATGGCTCCTGTATTACATCAGGGAATACTCTTAGGATCACTAGGAATTGGTTGTGTGTCACAAAACTGCAATTTTACTAAGATTGCTGATGGTTTTGCCCCAAATGAACTAACAAACACCAGGATACGTTCATTCACATCATAGTTTTGATGGCACATGAGGCCTCAGTCACAGTCCTGGATATAGCCCCCAGCTCTGAAAACTACTTGACATCAAGCTTCACAGGATGCTCCTTCATTTTAGCATGTGGCCAGGACCATGCCCTCTCCTTGCTCCCAACTCCCAGTTCCCCACAGCATGCTCCACAAACAACAATGCCATCGGTGGGGTTTCACCCCAAATAGAGAAAGAAGGGAAACAGAGAGACCTGCACAGAGCTCCACAGAGCTCTCTTCCTGCTGTTAAGGATGATGTCAACTGAAGTGCTGCTGGGGGAAGGAATGTGGCAAGCAGCCCTTCCTGCTGGAAATGGAAGGCCTGTAGGGACAAGACAAGGGGGAATGGCTTTAACCTGCCAGAGGGGAGACTGAGATGAGCTCTTAGGCAGAAGTTCTCCCCTGTGAGGGTGCTGAGGCACTGGCACAGGTCGCCCAGAGAAGCTGTGTCTGCCCCATCCCTGGCAGTGTTCAAGGCCAGGTTGGACGGGGCTTGGAGCAACCTGGTCT
>JANHGB010048627.1:11026-41760 GCA_026283785.1 Coracopsis vasa
AAGTTTTAGGTCAATATGTTTCCTCTCATGATACCAGAATTCATCCAGTTTGAAAACAGTTACTTTTTATGTAGAGTTATCCTTGCTGCTATCCTCCCCAGCAAAGCTGAGAATAAGAAGCACTTCAAATGCTGACAAACCTCACCTAAAATACCAAAGCATGGGTAGCCCTGAAACCTGCATCGCTGGCACCTGTAATATGTCAGGGAGGGAGGAAAATGTTGACCAATGACCACAAGGGCAATCTGAAAGGAAGAGAAAAAAAAACAAATGTAGAATTCTGTTAGGATTTAGTTATCAAAATTTGCTTTGTAGAGCTAACGTGGCAAAAATAAACACATGCCTATGTATCAAGCTAGACAGTTCATCCAGTAGTAGCTCTGCAACATTGTCCCTTATCAGAAGCATAACATATTTTGTCTAACAGTTTCTTAATGTCAGCCAAGTGGAAAATTTTTGAATTAATAAGTACCTCACCACCACATGTACAGTCATCTCAGGATGCCCATTTTGAGCATTAGGGCTGTGATACAGATGTTTTATGTAGTTGTTATAAATTGTTTAAGGTAAATGCAAAATAATTTGAAATACAAGATTGGTGCAAAGAAAATTAAGGTTAGTGCCTTACACACTTTTTTTTTTAATTGATTCTTAATCTGCATCCTCAGTGGATTTAAAATATGCCTCTTTGTTGTATTTTTTCCTGTTTCATTCTCTTAGATTTACATGCATGTTACTAAAACATGATTTGTGAATGCTGTTGGCCCTGGACAGTTTCAGTTTTGTTGCAGGCTTATGAAAACCCAAGGAAAATGCATTATAAAGTAATATTCTTTTTAGAGCCCCTTTTCTTACTCATTGACTTTTAAAAAACAGCTTTTATTTAGAAAGTAGTAGTAATCACAGCTATTTTACCTCCACTCTGTGTCAGAATGCTGAAAGGTGTGGAGTTGGCAAATAGTGCATGACTCAGCCTGATATCTCTATCACACTCCTACATAACAATAGGTTGACCTTAGGGAAATGCCATTACAGAGAACAGCGAAAATCAGGCAGAACAATAGAAGGGAAAGAAGGAGATGAGAAAATAGAAGATCCTTTGAAACAAGGAGCACTCTCCCTGCCCCCTTTCCAGTTTAGTTTCGTTTCTCTAGAGAACTGTGTGTTGGGCTGCTAAAGATAGCCACTCCTGTAGAGAACTGAGCTTTCCTTGAGAAACAAATATAGAAGGTTAAAAAATGAAACCCAAACAATATTATTGGATCCTTAGGTACACTTCATAAAATCAGTCACGTATTTGAGGGCCCAAGGATGGCATCAGAATGCAAATCAAGACAAACCTGCTTGCTATTACAGGCAAACTGAAGTTTTGACCTCTTAGGTTCTGGGAATGTTTTGTGGTACTGAGGAGAAAGGCTGATACTACTGAGCCCAGAGAAACAAGATGATGTCTCTAAAAAATTCCCATTCTCTAGAGCAAGGTCCTGTAAAAGACAGATTTGCAGCTATTCTCCATTCACCACTTGCATTCTCAGTATTCCCTCAGGAATTCTCTAGCTCCAGTAGAGCCTGCAAGACCTGCCCAGGAGATGGAGCCAATCCCACTGCTCAAGCTGTCTACAGAGATTGCAAATGATGCTCTACAGGGAGACTGAGGAACTACAGTTTTTTCTGATTAAACACTGAATAGTGACGCCTTTGAGCATGTGATCATCATATCATGAGGGCTGTGCAGTTCTCTTCCCACCCACATCCTAATACCTCTGAGAGGAGTAAAAAACTGCAGTGAAGGAATTACAATAGTACTTATTGTCTCTCTGCAGTCTGAAGCTTCATTTTGACAATATCTTTTGACTCACCATGGACTGCAGCTTGAACAGGACTTCCTGAGGTCCTCTGTCTCCAAAGTCCTGGCTCTGCTCCATTCCAACCTGTCCAAATGACACCTGTTAGATTTGAAAACCAAATCTATATAACTTTGGTCTAACAGTACTAATGTAAATTATCACCTTTGCCCTTTAAAATATCTAAGGAGATTATGTGGCTAATATTGATGAATGATCTTTCACAAAGCTTGGGGATCTTCGAGTTCGGATTAGAAAATGCAAGAAAGTAAATATATAGGAAAAAAATGTAACTGTCACAGCAACAACTGTTCCAATCAGCTGTATTGGGAGAGCGGAAAAAACTAAAACACAAACCAAATCAAACCAAACTAAACCAAAACAAAACAAATCAAAAAATAACCAAAGAAAAAAAAAATGAACCCTGAAACAACAAATATGATTAGTATTTCATAATTATTGAAAGTGCTTTTTTAAAAGTAGCCTTATTTCTAAAAAGCACCTAAATATAAAGTAGATAGAAGCCTTAAGGCCTGTTTAGTCAGCTCAAAAGGTAGCAAGGCTTTGCTTTTCACAAGGACTTGGCTGAGGTGTTCAAATGAAAGGAAACATCAGTTCAGCAATCTAACTAAAATATTACTCTGGGAGTAAGATATTTTATGCAAGATCCTGTCTCTTAATTTGATTTGCTTAACTCATTCTTTTGTGTATCTTTCTGTTCGAAGAGCGAGTAGTAAGTATTCATGCAGCTTTTGCTTTGGCACCAAAGACAAGGAAAGGTGAGAGAGCACGAAAGCTGACTTGCAAACTTGTAGGGGTATGGAAAATTCCAAAAGCTGCTATTATTGTGTAGATTAATTGCTTTAATTAATCTTGTTTCCTTTGTAAAATGTAAAAAGGGGATCTACCCTTCCCTTAATAGGAAGCAGCTGTTCATTACAAAGCCCATAGAAAAGCATCCTTTAAACACTGTTCCAGCAGTCAAATTAATTTCATTTTAGACCCCACCTAAAATATGTTTTTTCCTTAAAGCTGGGAGAATTAACATAGCCCAATGTTTGTGATAAAAATACAAGCATACACATACACACACAGAGTCTCTGCAGATAGCTCAGCTTGTTGCAGGAAGAACATAATAGATTAAGACTCTAGGTACCAACAGCCCATACTCATGACAATGAATCACCTTTAAAAGAGGTCAGATTGTATTTAGCTTGTACTTATCCCTGCAGCCTCAGGTAAGCCTTGTCACTCCTTAGTATACTTCACTTCCTTAGGCTGCAGAAATGTAAGTCATTTATATGGTAATATAGAAGCTTAAGAAAGATAGAAAGGTTAATGCAATCCTTATGTCCAGTATAAATTAATAAGATCTTGGACTATGATCTATGTGAGTGTGTAAATCTTGCTTTCTTTAGCTGTATCTACAACTCTTGTGATGATAACGGCAGTTTTCATTTACCTGAGTGCTTTACTGGACTGAAGGCAAATATAATCACTGCTTTCCTCAATCCCTATGTGATCTCCAGTAGTGTCACAAGCCAATTACTCGTGAAGTTTGCTAGTATTTCTGTGAAAACTGGTGATAATCTGATAAATCTTATGATGAATTTTGTAATAGAAGTACAATTACATAACAGTAAACTTTCAAAGGACTCAGCGACTTTTACATTAAATCAGATTTCACTGTTAAGCATAAGGTAATACAGATCTAAATTCAGTTTACTTAAAATCATTTTTGTGGATTCACAGTGGCCCTCCGTATTATGCTTTATGGTGATCTTGGCAGTCCTGGGGTAATGGTTGGACTTGATGATCTTAAAAGTCTATTTCAACCTAGTTGATTCTATGGTGCACCTTTTAAGTAAAAATCTGGTGGGATGGGCCTGAGTCACTTTTCACTGGAAATTATTGTTCCAGTTGATCTGCATTGAATTTAACAGATCCAGGATTTAACTGTGTTTTGAATTCTTGTTTTCATTAAGCAGACAGAAAACCCTTTCTTTAGGAAATTTCCATTCAGCTATTTCATAGATGTACAGAAGATAACAGGTAAGAAACTCTCTACAGCTCAAGCTTTTAGCTTTCAAACGTAGGATGTGTCTGTCATTCACTGACATTTACCTTCATCCATAATACGTACATGTGCAACTACAGCTGCAAAAGCTCTACTGAATGCAAAGGAGAAACCCAGTTGCACAAAAGTAGTGTATGATTGGTGTTTCTACAGCCACAGTTGAAGTCTTATAAAAAATTTTAGTAACAGGATAATTACCATGGGGAAAGGTTTTCAGAGGGTAGAATTTCAGAACTGACAATCAGAAGTATCACCTTACTAAATCCAGGGAAAGCCAACTTTGTAATACTTTCGCAATTCCAGATTTAAAAGAAAAATTAGATGATCTTATGAAAATTATAATCTCCTCTTTGTATTGACATTAGTGCTTTCATGTACAAAGAGTAATATATAAGTTTGTTCAAAACGTAAAAAGCAATACCTTGTACAAAGATCTGTTAGGTCTATTAGAAGGGACTGACTAGTGCTTCATGTTTTCTTCGGAGTCCTTAAATGAGACATCAGATATCAATTGCTCCTTTCTAAAAGTTTTGAATTCTTCCACCTAATTGATCCTGGAATGCTCCAATACAGTTTCAAAACCAATTACAAAAGCACATTAACAGTGGTTACACAACAATATAGCTTTATTATGGCCTATAAGGTATTCTTCCAAACACTCATTCGGATGCAAATCCCGTCTTTGTGTGTTTGAGCACATTGATGTGCAGGCAGTTGGGGTCATTACACCTAGGTCACTTACGGATCAGTGAACTCTGTGAGTACAGCATATGCCATCAGTAAGGTGTGATGAGAATGGCTAAGGTTTATGGAAATAAATAAGCGATTCGTGTTAGAGGAAATGAGAATTTATTCAGGAAGTACCAAAGTTTCTGTGAAAAAGTATGCATCATATCGTTCCACAAGGCTGACATTAAGAAACTGAAATTCATCCCAAGACCTTGGAAGAATTTCTACACCTTGTGGTCTTGGAAAAGATCTCTCTTTGATTGGATTTTTTTTGAAAACACCTCTATCAGCAGCCAAAACGGGGCTCAAAGGGCAAACAAAGCTTTACAGGGAAACAGTGAAGTCAGCACTTTGGGATCCTTAATGAAAGGCTGGATGATGTCTGAAGCTTGAACACTGTCAATGGCAGCTACTGACATAGTGGAGGGAGGGGAGAAGGCAGCTGAGGTGAGGAGACACACTAATAGCCTCTAATTTTAGCTATGTAACTAGCCAAATAGACTCCCTGAAGAGCCAATGAAGAGCTAGGAGCTCTTCAAAATGGGACACATATCAAGAACTTAATTTATATCTCTTGAATCACGTTCTGGAGGAATCTCTTCATTGCTTACAGTGAATATTTAAACAGACCAACTGGTTATTTGGCTAAATTCAGTATGCTTTCCACTTCAACAACATCCATTTGAAGCAGATACTCCTGCACCTACTTCCCTACTTTTCAAATGAAGTGCAGCTCTCAAACTGATGCTCAGATTGCTAATACAATCTTGAGTTTAATATGCCTTTGCCCTGCAATGAATACTAGCAGAGATTTACATGGTGGAAAGTAGCTAGTCCTTATTGTACTTAATATATAGAGTGACTCATTACTGTATGTAAGCCTCCTAAGTAAGTGTCTCCCCTCCCACATTTACTGTTCACTTCTCAATGAATAAGTAAATAGAAATAATATCTTGGTGTGGGACCATAGCTACTGTTATGCTCATTGCTTCACCAGAGTGCATTGTCATACTACTTGTATGTCAGGTCATGTGAGCAAAAGTCATGCACTGTATTGGGAAAAGCTGCAGGGAATGTACCAACAACATCCTGATATAACACCAATACATGAAATGGACAAGGTATTAGACAAATTAGGATTATGTATAACAATAGTGGTGGTACAAACACCAGATATTGGCTCCTGACAGTTTCTACCTGATGATATTAGGTGATGATCATTCTGAGTACATTGGTAACTCTGAGATACTTGAAGTGATATGGTCATTTATTCAAGATCTCCAAATTATTACTTTAATAACACAATATTCTCTGGTTGGCATGCAAGTAGATGAAGAGGTGGTATGGGGGGGACCAGGAGAAAGAGTACTTTGCAGTTTAGGTAAGAGGGAGGAAAAGAGTGGAAAAGCTGGATAAGTAGGAAGAGCCACAGTTATATTAATGACCAAACATTTGATGTAGCGAACAACAGAGAATAACATGTCTCAGAAAAGGATCCATCATAACCAGATTTATGTTCACAACTATTGACATTATAACAATTCATAAAAATAGGTGGCACAAGTTGATTTTGGTTTACTTTTTTTTTGGACTGGATGTTGACATTTAAAGGCAGTCCTGGATAAGAATCATAGGAAACCAAATCAGATTAAACATTGCTGGTCTAGAGACAGCAGAGGAAATAACTTTGGACACAGTTATATAAATTGTTCATCAGGTAGCTACTGAAAAAACATGAATAAGTTTGGAGGCAAGGACAACAGGATCTTTGTCATACTCCTTGTTGAACTTGCTGAAAACAAATGCCATGTACATTAACTTTTGAGACTCAGAGAAACATCTACATCTTCTCGGAAACTAAAGAATCCTGCAGATTCTTGTGATTTCCTGGTGGATATTGTTAGAATTATATCTGATTTCAGTTTTCACTCAGGAAGTGACTCCTCTACCTAACTGATGCTATCAGTTCTCTGAGGGGGCTTTTACTTCTCCTCCGTAATGCAGAAGCCTTCATCTCTGTTTTGCTGCTGATGTGCACGGACCACCGTATTTCTCAGTGGTGACTGATGAACTGAATTAGCTGTGCTATAGCTTTGGAGACCCTTAGAGACTCCGATTTTTAAGTCCCTAAAATAAAATGAAGTTAAGCCAAAATAATTTAGTTGTTGTTTCCAAAGTTGTTTGGCTGTTTGGACACTGCATGGTCAGATCAGGTTATAATGCCTTTGTTCACTACTTTGAAAAGAAAGGCAAGATCTTCAGAGCTAGTGCTTCCCTTCTAGCATTTATTTTACTTAGTGCATTTGCTTCTCTGCAGTGTTGTGAACTGAGATCAGCAAGTGTACTTTCTAAGAAGCTGCAATGGTTAGTAATAGATATATGCAGACATGGATGGTTATCTAGGTTATCTATGTGCCAAAATAGATTCAAGCCTGCATTTTGTTTCAGAAACATTATTTGATTTCATGGGCTTAGTTAAACATTTCTGTTATCCTTAGCCTCTAAACAAGAGCCTGGATATTATTAAACAAGAACTCTGGCATGATTTATGCCTTAAATTGCTCTTCCCTAGCTTCTCACAGAACACCAAAACAAAAAAGGGACTACTGTTTCTTATTCACTGAAGTCTTAAAAGAAGCATACCATGGGGTCCCTTCCTTCTTTATCCAAAACTCACCTGTGAAATTGTCTTAGCAGTATGCTGTTATTGGAAAACTGAGCTCTTCTTATCCTGACCTTAGGTGCACCAATAATTGGCTGACATGGTGACAGCTGATGAGCAGGTAATCACATCAGTAGGTGTTGATTGTGGCCAACTGCAATTTTCAAAGGAAATATCTTTCTTCTTTGCTTTTCTGCTGACAAGATCCAATCCAAAGGTAGTTACAAACTTTCGTGTAGGAATTTCTTTTGCCATGGATTTTGCTTAGACAGACACTGATCAGAGAGTTCTTATAAAAGAAGATTTCCCAATCTCATATTAACTAACTATTGTCAATGTTTACATGGTGTCTCATGATGACCCTGGTTACTCTCTAAATGTGAGTCACTGTCCCGTGCATAAAGAACAAGTAGCATAGTTCCACTTTCAAATAGAGACTTTCTGATCAAATACAATCTCTCAATTTTCTGGGAAGCCTAGATATCTCTGTCCACAGCTATTTCTTCTTATACTTGACATAATTAGGTTAATTCAATTTTTGCTGTGAATCCTGAAATTCAGCAGGGCCAGGTATTCATTCTGTATGTACAGGGTTGTGACCTCTTGCTTTCTGAACAACTTGGTAGATTTCATTGCTTCTTTCAGCCCTTTGGGTAGTCCCCATTCCAGGTGTTAATTTTTATTTCAGGTTTGAAATAACCATACCCTACATTTGTGGAGTACATTTAATTCAGGAGAGAATATCCAAAAGAATATATTCTAGAATAGGGATTTTCACCCTACTGCCTGGATATCCTAAAATTCTGTGGACTGTTCTTTAGGAGGCCTTTAGAAGGCAAGAAAGGTAAATTCTTTTATTCTAAAGCAGGTATGCAAATACTTCTGGTAGGAACACATCTGTATGGGTCCACATCTCTATCAGAAGCATGCAAGAGTTCACAAGTCAAAAGAATCTGTAAAATGTCATAACAGAAGCTACTAAAATGTGTCTGCTACTAGGGTCCAGTTAGCTTTTTGCCCCAGTAAATAAACTTGGAGCAAAAATCAATTTGTTCTCCTTAAACAGTTTGTAGGAGAGGTTGTAAATTACGGTATGTATCAGAGTAGTCAGTATCATGTCCCATACATGTTTAAAATCACAAAATACCACAAAAACACTTTGTCATTTCTGAAGAACTTTTTAATAATGCATATTTTGTTTTAATTTAATAATTGTAGATTTTAATAACATGTATTTGCATCACTACTGTTAGTAATTTTTGCTATGATCAGTTATCCACAAAACATTTCTTCTTGCATCATTCTAGAACTGTTTAATATTCACCTATTTGATACTCACCATTTAATATTTAATATTCATTTAATATCTGCCATAAACCTTAAAAAAATTTATATAATAGTGAAAATTTATTCAAAGTAGGCTAGGGAGCACTGAATATTCGTATTGTTTTGGTAAATGAGTGGGAGAAGGGAAAAGAGAAACATAGCTGATATTCTGCTGTGACATCACTGACACCAAAACAGGTGCTAGCTGGATATATCTTCAAAGTAGCACAGTTCCTTTAAGTGTGGCATTGTTGTCTTTTTGCATACTTATTTTGCACATCTTCTAAGCAGCAGTCAAACTGAGAGGAATTTTCTGAGCTATCATATTTTTAATTGATTTCCTATTGAAAAGCTGCTTTTGGGAATGAAGGCTGGATTTGAAGCTGGATTTAGGAGCTTGAGATATGTGAATCAAAAGAAATATTTTTATTTTAGTCTAGCTCATACCTTGACTGAAGTAAACATTTCTTCCTCAGAAGATGTCAGTTAAAAAAAAAATCTTAGGGCATGAATATTCTGTAGCAAACAATAAAACTGGCGAAGAATCCAGTAGTTCAGAAAACAAATATAGGGAATAAAAGAGGCAGAAAGGTGAAGAGATAGTGTGCTGTGTGGAGATGGTCCAGCACATCTCTTAACAGCCACATGGAATTATTTCCCATAATGTAAAAAAGTTTCAGCCATGGTTCCCAATAAAGGTGGCAGAGCTTGTTTTGGTGATTGATTAGCTGCACAGTGCTGTAGTGCTGTTAGAGCTGAGATAGGAATATGGAACCTGCAAGGCCAAGGAATGGGTCAGAGAAATAAAGCACGTGGGAAAGGAAGCAGGAGTCAAAGGAAGCAGGAACAGGCAGGGGGCTCTGTTTATTCTTCCAAGTGACTCAAAACACTCAGCACATGCCACTGAGAATATTATTCTATTTTATTTCAGGGAATATTTGTTTAGATTAAGATTAAACTAAGAAATTTCAGATCTATGGGAACAGAGTCCTGTGATGCATTATTACACATTGTGTAGGACTATTTCTCTGAAACAATACTGGAGGTCTGAAAAAAAATAACAGGAAGGACAGTTACATAAAACATTTTTAATGCAATTTAAAATTCCATGTGGTCATGTGCTTCCAATCCCTCATTCAAAAAAATTCTGTCCAGTTGCTGTAAATATTTTGGGTTTTGATTTTAAGATTCTCCTGATAATTCTTCAAAGCTAAAATAATTTAAAGGGATAATTGTGAGCTCCACTGAGCTATTTGCAGAAGCACTCAGAAAGAAGTACCTCAGGCTTTATTGCTGCTTTCTACACACAATATCTTCTCATACAGAGAAGAAACTTTTTCCGTAAGTGCAGCAACCGCTAACGGCATCTAACGAGGATCAAGGGAAAAATCAGTTCTTTCCCACGTATTTTTTTCAATTCTGGTAGAAAAGGTCATCTTTTTTGTGTTTTTTATTAAGAACACATAAATACATATTTTTAGAATAGCTTCTTTCTGCCTTCTTCTGACTATTTTACTGCTCAGACACAGAGCTCTATGTTCAGACAAACTTTCGCCATCCTTCTGGGCAGAGGTCATCAGAGAAACTCATGCTTCTGTCTTGTCTTAATGTGAACAAAACTGATTTTAGTTAACATATAAATAAAGAAATTAACATCAAAGCAGGGGACATTTTTCGTATACTTAATTTGGAGCAAGTTAGCAAATGAATGCTTGTTATCATTTATTTGCTACAATGTACATTAACAATGTGAAAGTAGAAACAGAATGTCCTTTAGGACCATTTCAGATTTTTTAGTGGTGATATGTGGTTTTATTTTTTTTTAATATTAGCAAATATTAAAGGTAGGACTGAGCATGAGTCATAAAGGGTCATAACAAAGAGCAAGCCAAGTTTTCAAAAGCAATTCTTAATGATAAATGCTCACCTTGTGATCACTGATTACTGACTTTTGGGACTCAAAATAAAGAATCCCCAAATCACTGTATATACAAAGCTGCTGCATATCTGGATACAGTTTTCTGCTTTATCTGCATTACCAAAGACAAATTACACAACACAAGATTCAGAAAGAAACCCTAAACCCATGGCCCTGGCAGGTTGTTGCAGGGCATCAGCAGAAAGCATGTTATTTACCCTTGCAGAGGTCAGAGAGGCGAGCTGACAGTGCAAGTAGCAGCACCCAGACCAGAAGATTAATGCTGATGAGTTTAGGCATGTTGAGAGCTATACAGAATCTTTCTGAACCCCCTTTCATCCAAAGGCACATAATTCTGGCTAAATATCCTTTTACACCTCAAAGAAAGCTCTTCAAAACTCTCCACTGAGCCCAGCCACAGCTTTTCATTTGATTTGAAGCTTCTGAACTGGGCATCAGACCCCTTTCTTTACCTGTTCACAAGACAAAACATAATTTAGCTAAGTGACCTCAAAGACCTAAGGGTAAGCTGTGAAATAACAGTTAAGCTCTGTAATATTAGCTGTGGTTTTATATTCAAAATATTTACATTGCTTTTGCTAAATTTTCAATGGAGTATCTACACAACTTTGGCTACTAATGCCCGAGAGAAACATTTGGCTTACAGACACCTTGGCATGTACATCATGTAATATTCTTCTCCTTTTCCTAGGTTGCTAAAACCAATTACCAACAGAAATTTTGCTTTTGAACTGCTCATCTGTGAGTGCTGTTTAAATCTAAAGTTGCAGTCCTCAGCTTTTGACCAAGTTCCATAAAGATAAGTAGTCCTGTTTTGTCAACACAGATAGCTGAAGTTCAGACTCAGTCTGTTGTTGCTATTGCAGAAACCAATTAGATCAGATGAGATTCCAACAGCAAATGGAGAACAAGCAGGAGGAGCTGCTAATCTGTTTGGAATCAAATAGTTTACCTTGTTATATATGATTATGAAGTTGTGGTGGTTTATGTTGTATGTGCTATGTGGTTGAATTTCTGGGACTGCAGGCTTAGCTTATCATTCCATTGAACTCTGTCTTGATATATTCCTGGTCTAGTGTGAGGTGTCCCTGCCCATGGCAGGGAGGTTGGAGCTAGATGATCTTTAAGGTCCCTTCCAACCCAAACCATTTTATGATTCTATGATTCAGGGAATGCAAACTGCTGCTGTCCATGCTGGCTTTAAGCCCACATGTAGCCATAACTGCCTGGGACATCAGGCTTTCTGCAAGGATGTTCATCCTGGCTTGAAGGCCTCTCAAGCCCATGCTGTCCAGGACTGCTTTTAAGATGTTGCCTGACTGAGCTGTACACACCTCACAGCAGTGATATCTGTGTTTACATTTAACTCTGTGACTTTCTGACTACGTGCTGCAATCCTTAACACCTCACAAACAAAAGCTGCTGTAGGACTTGGTTTGACATGCTGGTTCAGTTTGGATCCCTGTAGGAAAGGGATCTCAGCCTAGTAACATATTGCCAGAGTCATTTTGGTTTTTACATATACCTCACCTCTGCCTGCTCCAGCCAGAGAGCAGTTCACGGATCTGTTAGGTGCACTGCTCTGACCAGTTAGTGAATGGCTTAAAGAACCTTTAGGGTGACATTTTAGTGACAATGATGAAATTCTAAGTGCAGAAACAGCAGCTCCTTTGCTGTGCAGAGCACTCTCTTTTGGTTCCGTCTCACAGAGATTTGCTCTTTTATTCCTTGCTGTTTTCTGTAATGTAGTCTGAAAAGAAATTACTAATTAGTAGTGCTGAATAATAAACTACTGAAGAACAAAGACCAGCAAAAGTGGATAGCACTTTTGATACTTTAAAGGCAGAAAATGTGCAAATTAAAATATTGTAGCCTTATGTAAACAAACTAGTCCTGTCTGTTCATTATTTAAAAGATCATAGAATCACAGAATATTTAGGGTTGGAAAGGACCTTTAAATCATCTAATTCCAACCCCTCTGCTATGGGCAGGGAGGCCTCACACTAGATCAATCCATTTAAAAGAGAATCTTTTAAACTTTGAATAAGAAACACACATTTTGCAGTGTAACTTGTTTGCTCCAGCAACAACATTAAACTGTGTGGTTTCATCACTTCCCAGGGTATTTTATTCCAGGGAGCACATACCATTATTGGCGGATATACAAAATTTCCCTCCTTCCTACGCATGCTTGTCTGCTTGGTGGTTCTTCTTTAGGGGTGTCTTCTAGTGGTGTCTTCTAGGGGTGTCTTCTGCTCTATCCACTTGTACATGAATTGGTGCTAATCAAATACACCAGTGACTGGCATTTTTAATTTGCTGAAATACATTTTCTACTATGGGAGTGGCTTGCTGCTGCTGGTAGGCTGTGATCTTCACAACCAGTGTGTGACCCCACAGCCCAGGGTGACCTTATAATCTGAGTCTACAGGAAAAGGATTCCCTAGGAATGTGATGCTATCTCTGACCCTGAGGGCTTTCACAAAGATCCCCAGGAAAACAGCAGTGATGCAAAGTGGTGGGATAGAAAATCTGCAACTGAACTCACAGTGACGACTTACAAACTCTGAATATTCACTAAACCTGGGTACAAAAACATAGTTCTCAGTCATCATTTTTTCTGTGGCAAGGTCAAAAATGGTTTTGATGAATAAAAAAATGCATAGTATAAAAGAATTGAGTCCTGCAAAGCAGTAAACAACCTTGAAAATTTTCCTTTTATCTGTCATTTCTAAAGTCCTGAAACAGGCTGTTAAATCTAGAAATATTAAAGCTGAATCTCTGTAAAGTGTGTGGAATTGCCATGCATGGAGACAGAATGTTGATTCAGGCAATATTAATACCATTTTCCGAAAAAACCACCCCAGGTCAAAAGCCTTTTAAAAAGGATTATTTTTTTTCTTTTTTCTGTTCTAAGCAGGCAAAGACATGATTTAGCTAACACTCTGACACTGGTGCCTTATCCAAACCAAAAACTGCTATTTCGTGTTGAAACAGAGCGAGAATGGATGTGTCAGTTCTTGATTATATTTTTACTTGCCTCTTTTTGGAGTTTTTGTTGATTTTGTTTGATGATGATTTTTAAGGTCCCTTACAACCAAAACCATTTTGTAATTTTATGATTCTATGATAGCAAATGTAAAGTGATACATCTAGGAGGCTCATGGAGACATGTACACAGGTGCTACACAAGAAACACCAGAGTGGTTCAGCTGTCAAAACTGAACAGTTCAAGCCTTTTACTATGGGCTCTCTGCAGGAAGGTCTGCACCATAGATCAAGTGAAGTCAACAAGGCTTTTCATTATGTTTCAGCAAGAATTAGAGCAGGTATTGGGGTATATTCTTGACCTCGTCTTCTTAGCAAGCATTCTGCATGTTTCTGGTCATCTGTACTGCACACTCCTGACTCATGAAATAGCAGTAGCTAAACTGATAACTCACTCTGTCTTAACAGAGAGACAGCTGCTGCAGAGATGTTAGCAGGACAGTCTGATTCCCTCTTACAGGGTGCCACTGTTTATGTCTGCTCTGCTTTTATATTTAAGTGGTCATACCACGGGTTATCCATGGAGCTGAAATTAACCTAATTTTGTCCACTACATGATATCACAGTAGGTGGAGTGTTATCAGAGATAAGGAATGAGAAGGGTTTTTTGCTACTGGCCCATAAATAAAATGTTTGTGTGGCAGGGCAGGATAGGATTTTTGGCCTCAGTACAATAAAATTATACAGACTAGCCCTGGTAGACTGTGTTATCATAGATGTGCAGTAGCACAGAAGTAACTTAACCTATCAAAGAGAACAGATGAGCACTAATCTTGCAAAGAATGTAAATTTTATGTAATAAAATGGTAAATATGCTTTATATCTCTGTAGCCCACACTAGATGCATCATGTACACACACATGTATACGTACACACATTCCATCCTAAGATTCAAAGCAGGTCATTCCTTCTAATAGAATTATTAAACCAAATATTCTAAATAACTCTTTAATTTTACTTTCTCCTATCATTTTCAAAAACATCTTTTGTGTTTTGGGTTTTTTTTTTCTTAATTCTCCCACTGATATGAGTGAGACTTGCAAATTTAGAACACTTTTTTTTTATTTTTCCCCAAGCTCGCACTCAAGTAAGAGTGGAGCTTTTATTATTTCATGCTGGATTTTCAGGTAGAGCAAAGTGGAGGAGGAAGGACACATCTATGCATTATATATTATACATTATGCATTATAAATTATACATTATTCATAACATAGGCTTTGTTATAACCCTGTTCTTAAGCTTCAGTCCTTTACATCAGGGTGTGTCAATGAAAACTGCCTAACATATGAGTAATTGTAATAATGCAGCTGAAGGTATTAATGGTTCTCTGTAATTGCACAACGTTCATGAAGTCATGAACTCAAGCCTACTGAGCAACATGGCTGGAGTTTC
The DNA here is from genome assembly GCA_026283785.1 of Coracopsis vasa. Lineage (NCBI taxonomy): Eukaryota > Metazoa > Chordata > Aves > Psittaciformes > Psittacidae > Coracopsis > Coracopsis vasa. Next base: position 26,044 of record JANHGB010048627.1, read on the forward strand.
TACATAAGGAATCTCCTCAGGGCAGAAGATAAATTAAGGTTTATTGGCTTTTTCCCAGACAAGACCTTTTTTAGCAAATATTCTTGCTAAAGGTAAAAGGTATGAGGAAAATTAGTTGCTGTTAAATTTGTTTTAATTAAATATAATTCAAATGCTTGCCAAACTAACCGACCTAACCAAAAGAAGAAATAAACCACATAATAGACCACCTCCTGTTCAGTGCTATTGATCCAGCAGAATGGAAAATATGTAGTTATCTAATGTAGTACCTCATGTGCTCAGAGCTAAGAACTCATTCACACAGAGTAATTTATTTGGTTATAGAAAAAGCTTGTAGAATTAACAAATGATTCCTTTCTTTTTCCTCTGTTCAGTACTTCTAGCACTGCCCTTTGTGCACGGATAAGTGCTACTTGACTTGAAATGTAAAGAAATAGCATCCCACAGCTGCCTGTACCCAGGCAATTTGCCATTAAGTGAAGCATGCCAAAGCAGATTTCAGCAAAAGGCAGTGGTGACTTGTTGCAGTGTGAATAAAAAACATGTAGAAGCCCTGTTGAGCATCAGTGTGCTTGTTGCTCCCACTCCCACTCAATACACACCAGTGCCTCACAGGGCACAAGTTTTTATGCAGTGTAGAGTAAAACCTTTGAACAGCCAACTTCAGAGAATGTGTAATGGGCTTAAACTGCACAGCAATTACATAACCATAGGTCTTGAAGGACATTTTAAAAAGAACAGCTTCCCCTCCGGTTACCAGGATTTAATTATTAAACCTGAGTTTCATCAACATGACAATTCCCATCAAGTTTGCTTCTTCCCACTGTGCTTCTAAACCTGCTAATCACATTTCTTAACTACCAGAAGAAAATCTGATTCTGCAACTAAGAGCTGACTGCAAACTTAACAGGATAAAATACGCATTCTTTCATGTTGGCAACATTTATAAGAACTTAAAGAATGCACATTTTTAGAGAGGTGAGACTGTGTTAGATTTTAATGACGGTGATATCAGTAACAAAAGATGCATGGAATTTGTGCCACCAAACCTTTACAATAAGCTGCAACCAAAAACCTGTATCTGTCTGCCCTTTTAACAGTGAAGATTTTCATATCGACATCGGAACACCAACATTTCCCACACAAATTACATTTTTTTAATATTTTTGTTTATAAATACTAGGGTATCTGGTTAAGAGGATGTCCTTCCTTCAAATAATAGACAGTCTCTAAATATTTGCCTGTCTCCAAAAGAAACACAATATCTTTCAACACAAAAGATTCACTTCCACTAAATACAATATGTTCTTTAAAAGCTTTGTAATGGCAAATTCCCTCCCAAAATATTTCAGTTGTCAATAATGGTATATAAACCATCATTTCTCTTAGTAGTGAAATGTTAAACTTATCCCACTTGGCTTTTTTGATTGTAGATTTCTCAGCATAAGACGGCTTTTGTTTTTAATGTGGTTGAGTATTTTGTAGTCTGCATGATGTTATGTACAGTATTATTTATAATAATGGTAATGTTTTCATATGTCAGGCCACTTGGCTTTATCAATGCCACTGCAAAACAGAAAATGCTTTCTTTCACTGCTACTTCATAAAATGCTGTGTTTCTGGTATCTAAGGTAGTTTCAAGCTCTGGAACATTAGAAAAGCTTGGGAAATTGTAGTTTTCCAGCTTAAAGCATAGCATTAGAAGTTCTGTCATGCACTGACTGTCATGGACTATTACCGTCCTTAACATAATGTTATGTTTCATGTTATGCACTAGAAATTAGACATGACATTTCCTGTTCAACTGTAAGTTTCATTGTTCCCAGTGTATGTGTTCTGAATAACATTCGTATTCTTCCATGCGTCTAAACTATTTTGTGCCTATAAGAATATCAAACCATGCGGCTGTGTCAAGTAAGAAAAGGGACTAATGATCCTAAATACTTAACATTTAACATTAATTTAAAAAATTACCATATGTTTATTTATTTTCATTCATTATTAAAAGAAAAAATAATTTATCCTATTAATTTTATTTATTAAATAATTTTATTTTTAAATGCAATTTTATTTTACTCTGCTGATAAGAAAGAAAAGTCAGACACATTATGTACAAGTGAGAGGGATATACATAAACATGACAGCTTCTATTTTCTCTTGTAGCCAAAGCTAAACTCCACAATCAATCAATAAGAAGCACTCCACCAAAGATGAGCAAGTGGGCTTGCCAACAGCCTGCGGCTGTGAGGGCAGAGGCCAGGGCAGCACGCTCATTGGGCTGATAGATTTGAGCTCTTTTTCACTGTGAGCTCCAGATGCCTTTAGCAAATGGCTGGCCCCTGCCTAAATTTGCTGTTTGGTCACAAAGTGAAGGTTGAAGCAGGGGAGAGATCTTTCCGGCAGGGTCATGACCCTACAAGCAGAACCAGCTTCATCCAGCCTTTCATACAGGTCTTCAATTCCTTGTGGTTTTTTACCCTTTTGCTTTTATTAACATGTTTGGTTGGTACAGAGCATAGGTTTTCTGAGGCAATTTCCCGTCTGTATGAAGAGCCTACTATGATATAGCCTTACTCATTACATGGGTTGCTAGACACAGCAGCAGTAATAGGAACAACTGCCTGTTACTGGACATGTAGTATTAAATAATACAGAAGACATCCACTGTGTACACTAAGAAAGATGCAGAAGCAACAGGGTCTTTAATTCTGTTGAAAGAAGGTGCATGTGCTCTATTGACATTCTTGTCTGATATTCTGGGCTGTACTAATCTATTTGCATTCAAGTCTTCTGCTTGTAAAGAATAGCTGAATGAAAGGCATGTTTCTTCTTTTAATCTTCTTGCTGCTAACGTGCAGAAATTGGGGTTCTCACATACGCATTTTGCGTGGCAAAAGAGATAAGAACCAGCTGATAAATTCGAAACGTCAGTGCGACAACGTTCAACCTGTCCTCCATTTGAGTAAGCGACTTACCAAGAACAGGGAGGAGTAGACAGCACAGCTGGCTTTCCAGATAATGTTCTTAACCTTATAGGACCTTTAAAAATATACTACAAGCATGTCAAAGATGATTTCTTTCTCATGTTTACTTTATTTTTCATTGCAACAGAAAGAGGACAGTTTCAGTGGCTGACGTATCCTTCTAATTAGGACTATTACAAAAACGAGGAGGTTACAAAGGTACAACTACGGCTGACCTCTGTTTATCAGGAGTTCTTCCCATTGCAAGCCAGTCATAATGGTGTCTCCATATCTTGCTGACTGCAGAGACTGATCCATTTCCCGTGAGAATAATCTCCTGGAATAGGGCAGGAAAAAACAAACCTCAGAGAGGTGCTGAAGTCCTATCACTTATCTTTCTCATTTGGGTTGACTTATTCTCTCCAGAGAGCATAGAGATTGCAGCTCTGTTCCTGAGAATAGCTGTGCTAGAAAGCAGGAGAGTCCTTGCCACCATTAATTATGTTGGTTATTACCCAGCCAGTCTGGCCCTTACGGTACAGAACCTCACAATTACTTCATAAGTAAAGAGCTCACTTTTGTGCTTACACTGCACTGCAAAATATTCCAAAACAACACTGAAGAGTACTTATGTGTTTTAAGGTAGGCTTAGTGGCAACAGTGTCCTATCTAACAGTGAACCGAAAATCAATATCAGCATTGCCTTATTTAGAACTGGATAAGAGTGGAACTCTGAGTAGGTGTTTGAATATTTATTTCCTTTTTATGAAATTACTTACTTGTCCTTTTAAAGTTATTTTTGTAAAGATTATACCAACATTTGTGGCTATACTTGAGGCAAGGATCACTACCTGAGAAATATTCGCTTTGCATAACTGTATTTTAAGTCAACCAATTATGTGCTTATTAAGGGTGAGAGCACTAGCATATTCTCATGCCATTAGCTATTATGCTAGTGACTGAAAGACTAGAAGTACATTAGGGAAGTTTACAACATGAAATTGTTCATACCTTCAGAATTGTCTAGGGAATTACACCAAAAAATAGGTGTTACTGCATGAGTTCCTCTCTTGAAATCATCTACATGTCCCCATGTTCCTTCTGCATGTACTACCAAGTTATACAGACTCTAAAAACAGAATCATAATTGTAGGCAAAACCGAGGAAAATAATATCCATCACAGCCTTTTCCTTTTAATGCCTTCTGGATATTTTTTCTTCTAGATAAGTTGACATTTAGATTTCAAATAGCATCTTGATCAAAATCACCCAGGTACGAAATAGCTGTCTTGCAAGGAACAAAATAGCTTTGTACATACTGTCAATAGAGAAACAAGAGTTTCTGTTATAAAAATTTGTCTTTTATGGTATTTGGATATTCACCTCTCTTGTGCAATCTCAGACTTCTTTCTTCACTAGATTGTCAGAAACTTACACTGTCTCACTACTGGAAACAGATAACAGCTCTTACACCTTTAACCTGATACTGGATTTACACAGTAATTGACTCTGCCTTTATATCATCTGTATGGTTAATTACATTTTAGTGTTTCAGCAGTAGTGAGGTTAAACTGGGTGTCATGGTTTAAGGCCAGCCAGTAACTCAGAACCATGTAGCTGTTTGCTCACAGCTCCTCTTTCCCCCAGCTCCCAGCAGGATGGGGAGGAGAATTGAAAGAATGTAGATTCCATGGGTTGAGATAAGAACAGTCCAGTAAGTATAATATAAAACTACTACTACTCCTTATCATTATTATTATTAGATAAATAAAAAGGAGAGAGAATATAAAACTAAAAAGGAAAGGAAAAGAAAACAATAAGCACAAGTGATGCACAATAAAATTGCTCACCACCCACCGACTGATTTCCAGACCAGCCTGGGCAGCAATCTGGGCCTTCTGGGTAATTCCCCTCAGTTTCCATAGTAGGCATGACGTGCTGTGGTATGGAATACCCCTTTGGCTAGTTTGGGTCAGGTGTCCGGTCTCTGCTGCCTCCCGGCTTCTTGTGTCCCTCTTCACTGACGGAGTACGAGACACTGAAAACTCCTTGATCAGGGTAAGCACTACTTAGGAACAACTAAAAACATCAGCGTGTTATTGGCATTGTTCTCAGTCTAAAACTGAAACACAGCTACTAGGAAGGAGAAAAATAACTATTACAGCTGAACCCAGGACACTGGGAAAACTGTAAATTTTTGCCATCCCCAGTACAAGAGAGAGATGGACAACCTGCAGACAGTTAGCACTGGTTCACTAAGATCAGAGGATTGGCACAAATGCATAAAAGGAGAAATGAAGAGATCTGAATTTGTTCAATATGTAAAGTGGAGATCCAGTTGTCTTCAGTGACTAATGGGGAGCTAAATAAAAGAGAACTAGACTGTTCTCAGAGGTAGACAGGGAAAGGAGGGGATGCAATGGTCCCAGATTGCAGCAAGAGAAATTCTGGTTGAATATAAAAACAAACAACAAAAAAAAAAGAAGTCCCTGAGGGTTGTGAAGCACTGGAATAGGTTGTTCAAAAAGGCTGTGAAACCTCCAATCTTGGTGATGTTCAAGTCAAGACTGGGTAAGGCCCTGAGCAGCATAGTCTAACTTTAGATTTAGTCCTGCTTTGAGCACGATGTTAGGCTTAGGTCTGTGATTCTAGTTGCTACATGGGTGAAACACTCTCCTTACACTGTTAACTTCCTACAGGTGCTTCATGAGACTTTCAGTATCTTTCTAATCCTGTTTATAATGACGAGTCATTAAGGCAGTGTATGGATGAGTGCCCTTCTTTACTCCAGCTTAGCCCAAGAAGCATTCAAAATAGGGCCTACACAGCTCCAAGCTCTCTTTCATCTGACAGCAACTAAATTACTCATACCATATCTCTGTCAAATAGAAATCTGATACAGCCTCAGAATACAAAAAGAAGCCAAACCAGTGTTGGCTTTCCAGGTACTAGCTGTGCATAATATGACTCATGTGAGTTAATGCTTTTGCCATTAGTTTAAATAACACAGTTTTTACAACTTCTCTATGACTCTGAAAACATATCTCAGCCTTACATTAAGCACAGACACTTACATATATGCATACAAACATTAATGCATACATATATATGTGTATATGTACACATACATACATATATCTTCCACACATGAAGTACACACATAAAGAGATGCAATGTGAGAGTAGATTCCTGTGGTGCTAGGCTTTGAAGAATGTCTGGAAATGACAAGCTGAATCCTGTCTTGTTTTTACACCAATAGAATTCCTTTTATCCCTGTTCCTAGAAAAGAGACTTTTCTGAAATGTTATAGTCTGATAAATGGAGTTCATAGTCTTCTGGCAATAAAAATGAACCTTACCAGGAATTGTTAATCTGTTCTCATAACATAAGCCAGATGTGGGCATCAGTCTTGCATATCACCATTTCTGTTGGTACTAGACTACATAGACCTCTAGCGTGAGTGTAAAGATTGAACATGAATAATGCCCTGAGTGTGAGTGAGTTCAATTACATTATTTTCCCTACGAAAATGTGCAGTTTGGCCCTATGGTGAATTTGTTTCATCTTCCCATCACTGACTATGCTTTGGGCATTATTGCATTATGAACAGTATGAGTCCTAAGCCTCATTAGTTTCATTATTACCCCTGCTTGGTTTATACACTTAAAATCCCAGAGTGGCTGCCAAAAAACAGGTTTTGAAGAGTCTGTGCAATTTTCCTCACTGTAGAGCTAGAAGTGTGTCTGATCCCCCAAGGAAGCCTGATGTCTTTCTTTTTGCATGGTCTGTGTGGCATGGTAGTCATTAAAGACTGTGAGAAATGAATATTGCTTTTAGAAATTCATTGGTCTCTTCTTAGTTAACTGCCCATATTTCTACGGGTTTCTGGTTTTGTTTTTGATTCACAACTTTTTGCCTACCTTTCAGGATGAAGTTTACCAATTATGACTATTATTTACTAGTGGCAGTCTACAATTCAGTGTAGAGTAACAGTCACAATATATACAAAAGTCAGGTTTCCAGTGCACATTTAGATTATGTTACTCTCAAGCTAATGCTCTGAAATATGAATGTGCTGTCATAACACTAGGTCCTGGTGGAATGGCATCAGGGCCAAGGAATAAAACTCTCTTTTCTAACTCTGGGCACACAGAAGTGTCACACAGGAATCCTGAGCCACCTCATTCCACCCTGTACAGGCGGACAACCTGCGACTCAGCTGAGAAAACCTTTCTTCTGCTTTCTACCACCATTTTGCACACCAGAGAGCAGAGACTGTATCCAGTTTAGCAGAGGAGCTAGTTCTACAGTATTCAAGGGGGAGAAAAAACACTCTCTTTTAGCTCAGTCCAAGAACAGCTGACCCTTGGCAGTCTGTGTAAAATAGGTTTCTATTCTGATTTGTCCATAGCCACTTGGCTGTTTCCCCGATTGGTAAGAAACTAGTGTACAAGATGGGAATCCTTTTTTTGAATATACTGGTATCTGAATCTCTAAGCGCAGCTGTCTGTAACCATGGTGAACTCTCCCAGTTTCACAAACCCTGTGAATCTCCTGAGTTTCTTGCAAAAGGAAAGGAGACAAAATGGGGTAGGAAGGGGCAGATTGTCAAACTTTGAGGAGCAGTAAGTGTGATCTCTGAAACGCTTGGCAGAAACTTCAGTGGGGTTTACACAAAACTGATAGTGCTCACTCAGCAAGAACCCATCCATTAGGTGTGGCACAGGACAGCTGCAGTGAAGGAAATTAAAGCATAGTTTCCTTTCATCTGCATCCAAGAATCTGTGATTATTGCCTGTCTGCGCACTGGGGAAAAAAAAAAAAAAAGAAAAAAAGGAAGAAGATACTAAATGCTTGGATATTAGTGAAGTTTTACAGTTCTCCAGCATCAGGAAGAAAACTAAAGTCTACAACTGAAATAACACCACCATTTTCCAACAACAACAATGAAACATATGGTGAATTTCCAGCTGGTTAGAAAGTTTATGCCATAAACTAATTATTTAGCACAGATAGCAGGTGCTGTTTCATTTTCCCCTTGAGACAGAATTTAAGAGCAGAAAGAGCCCACAAGGAGCTACAAGCCACTAAACTTGCCCCAGCATGGCATTAGGAAGGTACTTGGGAGTTTGGATGAACTTCCAGCTGTACCACTTCAAGTGTAGATAGTATATGTTCAAGTTAATTATCTAAATCTAATCAACTGAAGCCCTTAGGTAGGAAATAGTCTCCAGTGAAGCAGCTTGCCTTGAGTTCATCAGCAAAACACAGTTCTGGCTGCTGGCAAGATGTTATGGTGGCTGGATCCTGTTTTCTGGATTCTGCCACTGTAGTCAGTATACTAAATGGTGCAGTTCAGAGTGTCACTAGGAAAGAAACATAGAAGGCTTTCTTTGTTGCTTACTAAATTCCAGTTACGAAATTAAGCTGAAATTTGTTTACAGGGATTCCACCAAATTGAAACAAATCATTACTGGATAGAGTCAAAGATTATTAGACAAAACAAACAATACAGACTAGAATAACAATCAAGCAAACCACTTTCCCAGGAATTATTCTCTGTTGTGATCGCACTATCATGAGAAATTTTGTGTTATAGTGCTGACCACCAAATAAAAGTTTCCATAATACTGCAATACCAAATCCTGGTATTGTCAGGTTGCTAAAGATGCCTTTGAAATATTCTTTGTAACCATGAAATTGTTAATCACTTAATGATGAAATACTTGAAACACTAGTCTCAGCTGGATTTAAGGTATTTCTGAGACTCTTTTCACATCTCAGTGCTTCTAGGGTTAAGTGAGCTATGCACATTAATTGCACTCTAATTTAATACAGTTCAACACATTAAAACAGCAGCATTGCATTTATTCAGTCAGCAAGTCCTGCCTCCTTGAGAATAGATCATATCACACGTAGGACTTCAATACAACAGTTAACTCTCCATCTGCACAGCTATAGAGAGTAGAGTATAAGAATAGTACTTAGAGTAGTAAGTAGAAAGTATAGAAATCTCTTGGTAGACACCCCCACCCTGTTCTACAAATACTTGTATCTTTCTCTTGTGCTGTTTGTGACTCTTGCCCCTCCATAGCTAAGTCAGCAAGAACATCTAAGTGATACAGAATCAACCCCAAATATCCACCAGGACTGATAAAAATCAGCTTTGATTTTAATATGTTTTGAATGGAAACATTATCTTGTAGGCTGTAATGTTACCTGCTGGTATTTTTCATCTGATTTCCTGAAGAGCATCCATAATAATTATGAGAACATGGCTAGAATTTTTTTTTGGTTTTTCATTAAAAGTGTGTGTGGTTCATGTAAATGGGGTTGTTATCACTATAAAACTTTGAGACAACTCCCAGTGATTTGAACGAGCCTTCTGACACGTACCCAGAGGAAATGAAGCATTTTCACTGGGTGATTGTTGTACTCAAGGCCTTCATCTTAATCTTCAAAGCCCTTCATTAACTCAGTCTCAGTTCCACAGACAGCACCTCTCCTGCCTCTCTGTGAGGTTTATTTGTAACAGTTCTACTCCCTAGAAGTGCCAAACCCACTGACCTTAAACATATAACATGTGAAAGCAGAAAACAAAATTTTCTCAGCTACTTCCTCACGTCTTCAGCAGAGGGAAACAAGAGTAGCCACAAACCAGCGCACTTTGAGACCAAAATGTCAACTACGTTTTCTCAATTGGTTGAATACACACCCACAAGAGTAAAAACAGCGATAAATACATACAGGAAACATTTGTGGGGAGGTGGGGAATAGAAAGTGTCAGCAGAGAAGGGGAGGACTGGAGGAAGAGGGCCACAACTGCTGTGAAAGATAAACATCAGTCTCACATGTGCTTCTGAGTGCTCCCATGCTCAATACGAAAACCCAACAATGAGGAACGAGTGCAAAAAGTAGAAGAACCTTGGAGAAAAACACGCAATGAGCAGATATGGAAAAGGTCACAAACATCTTGTAGGACAGGACTTGGACCCTAACCCAAAACTTGGACCTCATAGCCTGTTTGTTGCAATATTTATCCAAAAGTGCTAGCATGGAGGATGAAGACTGTATCATAAGAATGCAGAATAAAACTACATCTTTTTTTTGAGGTTGTATGAAAAATGGCCTTTTTACAGAATATTTTTTACCGACAGAAGTCGAAAGGTCATTTCTTCTGCCCTTAAGCTCTCTCTAACTTTTCAATAATCCATTGTTGATATCCATAGGTGTCAAATTCAGACACTGAGTGGACAAACTAAGAAACCAGGTAGCTATTTGTATAAGCAGTTTTCGTGTTATAAATATTTGTGTGTCTGTCTTCACTCAGTGTCTGTACATACTATAAAACGAAAAACCCTTAATTTTGCAGACTAGGAAATAAAAAAAAAGGCAAAGTCAGTGTTTAGTAAATACTGAGGAAAAGAATGCAATGAGAGATACCAAATACCTACACTTCAGTTGTATTATGCATGAGTTGTTATCACAACATCTCTGCCATAAGAGTTCTGTATGCACAACCAATAAAATAAACCCCAATTACTTATATAGCATAAGGTTTTTACAGCTTTTCTAAAGGCAGGGTAGCACAGGTGGTGCTGTAAATTATTCAATTATCTTTTTTTTCTGTTCTCTTACAATTTTAATGCCTTTCACTTGTATCTGCCTATACACCAATCACTTTTGTCTGGTATGTGTGTTAGTATGTCTCTCCTGTCACCAGATACAATGCTAATGCTGCTGTATTATCTACTTGAAATGTGAAACCAAGAAAAGACTGGTGATAAAGATCCTACTTTAGGGAGAAAATACACCAAAGACTTGTTCTTTAAAATGAGGCCTAACGGGAAGAAAAATGGCAAACTCACACAAATAGGCTAGTTTACAACAGAAGAAAGACTTTTTCCCTTCCCAGACTGTTGCAGGTATCCCATGACAAGGCTGACTGGTAAAGACATTTACAGATGTCCAAGACATATCCATCTATGCTTTTTGCTTCTTGAATGAAGTCTTTACTGCTCTGTCATCAGCTTTTTCTGCACTCTACAGGCTCTGCTTTAAAGTACAGAAGGGGAGCAAAGCTTCTTTTCCCAAGGGAATCAACACACAATTCAGATAACATTTAGCCTTGTCTGATAGATGTGAGCTGCAGAAGCAGAGGCCACAAGAAGGACCCCTTCCCACATCAGGATGTCAGCAAAGCCCACATTGCATCTGGAAGGGTACCCAGTACACCTATTGCTCCCCAGCCACAGCATAGGTAGAAAGACCTTCCTTTCCCCTGCTCTGCAGGTGGTGCTGTTGTGGTTTCTCAGACAGGTTTTCCAAAAGGTATTGGACCAAAATCCAGCTCTCCAGCTAGGATCATTTGAATGTCAGTCTCTCTTTTTTTGTTACTAAAATCTGAGTGTAGATTCACTATTCTCTGCTTTGCATTTTCATCTATTCTTATTTCTTTCACATTTCTGAGCAGCCTTTCTGAAAGCCGCATTTCTGAATGCTTGCTTTCCTTGCCACATGATATGCTAGGCCTCGCACTCCAGGTAGGCTAAGCTGATTTATTTATTTTTTACTGAGCACCTGATAATATCCAGTCTGAGAATGACACAGCAGCTTTGCAGTGTTTATGCTTTAGCCCTCAAATCAAGACAATTTAATTTCATTTCTAAACACAGGACATGACAAAGTAATTTACACAGAAACTTACACAGAAACTGAGGTGGTTTTGTTCTAAATTTGACTTTTTCATAAGAAAAATGAACAAGTAAGGCTTTGAACAAGAGTCAGACCATTGCATGACGATATACCTAGAAAGTCTGTCAAGCAATAGCTGCAATATACCATGCTTCAGAAAACCAGTACTTATACTTTATGCAGTTCTAAAAGTATCCTGTTTACTTCTACAGTGATAACACAATTTTATCTGGAAAATAAACCTGATACCTAGCAAGTATTAAGTAGTAACCTTGATTAAAGGTTAATAGATAAACAAATGCAGATTTTTCCACTGTGTTGTCTTTTGCTGGTCTTTAAGTAGTTAAAAGGCATCGTGCCGTATAACTTAAAGAGCATCTGACAAAGAAGATAAAGCATTTAATCTGAGAGCTAAATCTAAAAGCTGCAGTGAGCGCATTTAGGATAGAACAAAACATAAGGGGTATAAATAAATCAGATTGGGTGAAACCTTAGCTCCACCGAATCCTGTGGTAAAATCGCCATTGATTTCAAAGAGACAAGACTTTGCCCAGCAAAAAGCACAAAGACAACTGACACTACATAACTTTTAGACTGTGGAAAAAGATTAAAAACTCAATATTTAGGATACAATTGAGTTTAGATTCAACTGAACTCTGAGCTGACATCCAGCACATGGTTTATTCAGCAGAGGAAAATGATAGATGTTACAAGAATTTAAGTGTGGTTTGAAGAACTATCAAAATGTGTGCTTTTTAAAAAATGACACTTTTTGTCTTTAATTTGATGCATAAAAACCCTTTCTATAATCTTAACAGATTATACAAGTTCAAGGATGACCTTACAGTCTGGTCAGCTGTAAAGTAATCTTCTGAAATACTATGCAATAAGGACATAAGCAACAATAGGAATGGGAAGTAACTGAGAGGAAATAATAGGGCAAAACCAGTCTGAACATCTGGGCAAAAAAAGGAGCAGAGGAGACCAGAGTTCATTTTGGACAATCTTAGTGTATCTTTATGTGTTTGTTTCCATAATGCTATAGTTCTTAATATCCCAGAAATAACAGAAAAATACCTATTTCATATGCCTTCTAAGATGCTACAGCAGATTAAAGAAGCAATAGTAAATTCTTTTGAGAGAAAGTGCCCTGAACATACTATGTAGCTTAAAGAACAGGGAAGGCTGCAAATCCTTCAGGGCAGCAAATACTTCGAAGTTCCACCTGATATGGTTGACAAAGGTCTATTGTCTTCAGTGTTGAATAAGTATTTCATTGTCTTCTGGAATAGCAGTGTCTCACTTTCTGCTTTGCAGAACACTAGGGTTTTGAGCATCCTGGCAATGAAATGGAAAAAGCTGTCTGGATACTGTAGGTAAAGTTTATGCAGAAAATTACTTTCTTAAAGTAAAAATGTCCTTCCAGTGAAAATAAGTTTTGTGCAAAAATGATGGTATTGTTAAAGTATTTTTTAATTTATAGCCTTGATTTCATGACAACATTATTAGTACTTACATGTTTCCAAGGGAATATTGAGATTTAAAATAAGACATCTGTAAAATGTTTCTATGGGAGAATTTGATAGATTTTCTATAAGGATATCACAGAAAGAAGAGAAAGTTGATTTATTTGGAACTGTGTGAATAAAATAATATTGATGTTTCCAAATTATTTCCATTTCCCTGTAAGTGTAACATCACAGGCCAGTGAGGGCATGTTCATAAGGCCTGATCCTTGTGGAACTTGATAATACACCTATTAACTATAAGTACATAATCAATTTCAGTATAATTACAGTTAAAATCAAACCTGTGCCTCACTGCACAGCTGAAGTAGAGCCTAAGACTAACTGGATCTTCAATATGGTTTTTGTAATATTCTTAGAGGAGCCATTGGAGTCAGTACCCAGTGAGGAGCAAAGGAGGGTGGCAACTCAGCTTACAAGTGAGGTGCCTGAACGTCAGACAAGGTCTTTGGGCAGGGAGGAAGATTTCGGCTGGCTTCCAGAACAAAGGGAAAAAGGAAAACAATGTCCACAGCACTCATCTGGGAGCAAGGGACTTGGGGGAGTGGGAATTAGATGGATTTGTGCATAATGCAGGAGCAGCAAAACCACCAGAGATCTCTACAGAGTATTGAAATTAACCTTTGGGTCTATTGTTCAGGTAGTTTTGAAATCACATTGAGCCTGGTGTGTCTGAGGAAATAGAGCCACAAGGATATCTAAAATTTTGCCAAAACAAATAATATTTTCCTTATATTTTCAGTAAAATTGACAGCATTATTTTAAAGAGCCTGTAAGCATGACTGAAAATCTGTTTTACCTGGGGAGTTAAATGTTAGCTCTGTGTTACAGAAACAGTCCCTTTAAATCCCTCAGGATTTAAAGAAGGTAAATAATTTTGTACATATTAGCAACACCATTGCTGAATATTTATTCAGCACATAAGGATAAACCCATGTATGAATGTTTGTGGTATTGGGCACTTAAGAAAACCTCACCATAAAAACAGGTGTGTGTGTGGGTCAGGTCTAATTCTACACAGGTGGTGAACATTTCATAGCACATGTCAAAGGTTGACTTTTGATAGCTTTAAAAAGAAGCAAATTCCAGAAGGCAACTCTTTTGTTCTTTTGTATTTTTCTTAAAAGAAATGGGCTGCCCTTCTCTCTCAACACTCTACCATTAGCCTCGGAAATCACTCTGCAATTAATGAAAGTCTGAATTCTTCATGTTCACTGTGCAAAACTTTAATATAAACAAACACTTGCTGCAAACTCATTCCATGGTAGTTAATAATGCAAGCCTAATTTATAGCTTGTTAATATCTGACATACATCCATAACAGACAAGTTTCTGCTCTTACCGTTGTCTTCCTGTAGCTTAAACTTGTACCCTGGAAACTCAACAGTCAGCATTGGTCTAATGTAAGTCAAAAGCAATCTGCAGTAACTATTTTAATGAAGCCTTTTTTCTGAAGCAACAGTCGTGGTCTTTCTTTAGATTTTGGACAGATAGAAAGCTTATTAGGTTTCTCAGGCCATTTACATTTCTGAAGCTCAAAAAGTTAAACCAGAAGGAGAGAATTATCTTCCTGCCAGAACACAGATCAGAGAGGTTGCCTGCAGCAGCAAAATATTCAGTAGGTGTTTTCATGAACAGTCCTGAAGAGGGAGGGACAAATATCCTACCGTTTCCCCTGAGTAACTGCATAATGCTCCAGGGAAGCAATGCTTTGGTAATCCTGCATGAGTCAGCATTACAGTGTGTAGGAGAATTGTTCTCTTTTTTACAGCTCACCACATAAATTGGAAAATAATTTGCAAGAAAAAGTTTTTCAGACTTACAAGTGCAAATTCCTGTAGAATTCTTTTTAAGTTTTCCATTACTACTGGTGACTCTTTTGCAGTAGGTTGGAGGTTTAGATATACATACTGTAGGTATGAACATGAAATATTGATTATAACTTCTTCTGTGCATTATAACTTCTTCTGTGCACTGGGAATGTGAAACGGAAATATAATTTACTACACCTGCTCTGTACTGAGAAGGAAGAAAAGATGAGTTTCAAGATTTTAATTCAGTCTACTTCATTTCCAGAGCTCTCTTCAAATGTATGCTATAAACATCATCAGTGAGAGCATTCCCAGGTTTAAGAGAACAGCAGCATGGATGTAACAAAGCCTCCAAATCCCTGCCTTTTCTCTGGTGCATCCAACTTGTCCTTTGGTGCATAGTGTCTTCTAATTGTTCCCTGTACCAGGGAGCTACAGGAAATGCTCCAGAAATTGTGACAGAGCAATATATTTTCTTCCTGTTATGTGCTGTGTCTGATTATTGATGACTAGCTATATTTCCAGTAAGATATGTATCTCAAAATTCTTATGTTTACATCCTTACCCATATTACCTTAGTGTGTAATGGTATTAATGCATTTAGGCATTCTGTCCATCATTAAATTATGCTTGTAGTCAGTAGCTGTTCTGATTAACTATACTCAGATATGGGTTGAATTACATTGTGTATGCTGTAAGGGATGACATTACTAGTGTTATTTC
>JANHGB010048627.1:41770-55383 GCA_026283785.1 Coracopsis vasa
TATTTCTTGAAAAGAAAGGGCTTTCAGAAAGAAATATTGGTTGGGTTTTTTGCCCTAGAAAATGGCATTGTATGGAATCAGAATTAGTCTTGTGATTAGTGAACAGTGACAAGGAATCACCCAGAAAGTTATTTCACTTTCTGTTTGTCACTCCACCTATGGCCTTTTATAGTACTCTTGTCACATAAACCACTTGAGACTTACTGCGTCCTCACACTATACAGATTAGCTTGTGCCCTCTTCCTATTTCTTTTAAAATTTATTTTAATGTAACTCACAAAACTCTCTTCCCTATAAAAGTAGGCTTTTGGATTTTGAAGAAATGTGCATCCATGTGTACATATCTGATAAGGGTTTCGTGAAGCAATAGCTGACAAAGCTCAAGGCATCATCGCTGGTAGAGATAAACAGAAATTTTCCAAGTGTTTTTCTTACTGGCCCTATACAACCATTCCTGCATTCTGTACCATGTTTGCCTCTATCATGATTTGTAATATGCCACAGGAATACAGCATACATAGGCCAAGTATTAAACAAAAACAGTATACTATACCAGTGTCACTAAGAATGGCAGCTTGCAAAGAAACTAATTCTGCTGATGCTGTTTAGGTAGCAGCAATGGCAGTGTATTTCCTAGATGGTTAAAGTTTCTGACATAAACACTTTTGAAAATTGGACTCTGATGAAAAATAAAAATTTCCTGTGGAATTAATGTTATTAACAGTAATAGTAAGGTTTCTAAAGGGAGTTACAAAGCTTTGATCTTGTCTACATTTCTCCTTGTTACCTTGTCTACCTTTCTCTTTGCACCTTTAGTTTTCAAAGCTATTCTAAGTTCTAAAATGATATATTGAAAAATAAGCAAAAGGGAGATTTCTTACTGAAAAGTGAATGTAGTAAATATCACTGAATTTCAGAGTTTCCTCATGAGCTGAGCAGAACTGAAGAAATGCAGCCTATCAGAAACATCTCATGGGTGCAAACTAGGACTTTTCATAAGATACAATACCTCACTTGGCTATGGAGCCGTCTGAGTGAAGCTAGACATGAGTTAACCACTCAGCATATCCACAGCGTATCAGCTCCTGAGAAAGTTCAAATCATTAAGTACTGATCCCAGGAGCTGCAGTGAGGAGATTGTTGTTTACTGAAATTGATCATGTTTAATGATACTCAGGATTTGTAACCTCGGTAAGCCCTTTGCTTTCCTTTAGCGATTGAGGAGTCAGGGAGTTACATAAAGTAAAACACTATGCAGTATAAATAGCAACATATATTGTGCTTCCATAAATCACTTTGTCTATTAGATATTACATGTAGCTGTTATATAACAACATGGCTCAGTATATATTCACTGGGTTTACTTTTTCTTCTAGATTTGTGAACCCTTCCTGTTCTGAGCCTGAGACCCTGTGATCCTTCTCAAGTTTTGGGATCACATCTGCCATCCGTTCTTGTATTTCTACCTTCCTGCTTGCCTCATGGGCAATCATAAGCATTGTCATCTGGATATAGGTATAAATGGTCATCTGGATATTGATATAAATATCTATCTGCCACAACCATTGAACTCAAACTTGTGCGCTAGGTTCAGTATTTGTTTCTCCCTCCCTCTGTTTGGACTTTAACCAGCACTGACACTTCACCATGGTACAATCTTCAGACTCACTTTTTTAATGTATCTAGCAAGTCTCATCTGTCATGATTTGAAATGAAAGTAAACTGTCAGATAAATGGAAAAGTTCATGTTTATTTTGGGTTAAAGATTAAAAATATTAATGCAGGTTGCAAAAGAAAGAAATAGGACTGGGAGTTATTTTTGTATTTTATTAGTATAATGTTTATGGTCCACACTTTCTCATGTGGCTATTTAATTTGTGATTACAACACACATGACTATTTGAGCATTCAGACATATATACCTAATGCAGGTTCTGTTTTAGTCAGTATCAGTATAGCATCATAACTTGTGTACAAACTATCATACTACCTAAATTATCATTAGTCAGAAACATGGTCTTCCAGTGTCAGTAGTGAAATGAAGAAGATTAAACTTATTCCTCTGTATCAATCAAGAAAGTGTAATCTAAAGGTCTTTTAATTTTATTACAGTGTTAGGTGTTTTATAGTAAAGAGCTATGGAGCCCGAGTATCTTCTGGTGTAAAACAAGTAAAAGGCTGAAGTTAATGAATTTGCTTTACTCTAGACTGGCTAAGGTTGCAGCCAGCAACTGGTTCTTAAGCAAATGCGTTGTAGACATTGCTATAATCTTAGTTTTCATTCAGTTCTTAACAAGCAAGATACTACTTCATTTCCCAGGCTTGCATCTTGCAGTGATACTCCTTTTACTTGTACGACACCCCAGAACAGAACATAAATTGAACCTGCAGGTCTCTATTAGCATGTGTTTTGCAGCAGGAAAAAATCTTGCACAGCACAACTACATATAAACCTTTCACCCTTTCCTTTAAATTATCTTTTCATTTGCATCCTAGATTATGTTTATGAGAAGGCTGAGAAATTAAAGATGGTGAGTCAGATAGTGTTCAGCACTACAGGTTATACTGGAAGGCCCATGTATCATGCAACAGTAACATTTTTCAGAACTTACTAAGATTTATTTTAAATTCAGTTGTTTCCTTGCTGTAATAACAAGACTATAGTGCAGTGAGGAACACCACAGGGATATATCAAGGGGTTTTTTTTAAATCATAGTGATGTATATAGATACACAAAACAAGATTCTGCCAGAAGATAAATTCCATTCTCAAAGTCAGTACATTATTACACTTAAAGTAGACATGAGCTAGGGAAGATCTACCAAACCATGTTAAAGTATTTTACAAACATATGATAATGAGAAATCTTTATGGTTGAATTTTTAACTGAATTTAAAATTTTATTTTAAATTTTGATTTTAAAATACATCACATTCATGATGCATGTAAAGTGGTGTCATGAATTCTAGAGCATGGATGCTAATAATATTGGGATATATAATTGTAAAAACAATAGCATTAAGATTTCTGTGCACTATGTTTTTAACTGTCTGAGGTTCCTCCTATCTGAAGACAGCCATTATTTATGGAGTTGAGAGCAAAATTGTTAAGGAGACATGAAGAAACACCCAAACATATAGAACGCATGGGTTTTTTTAAAAGATTTTAATTATTTTGGTCTCTCTGTTTGCCTCCTGCCAGAAAATATAGGTGATTCAGGCAGTTTTCAGACTATCCACTTTCATTCTTCCTCTTGATAACATCGTTTTTCTACATTAACATTGAGACATTCCTAACCTCTATTAAAAAAAAGTAAAAATCTTTTTCATAAGAATTGAATCCTATTTTATCCGTCTAATTCTTGAATTTATTTTATCTGTTCTGCTGTATTTTTACAATACCACTCTGGAACTGAGAAAAATGGGAGGCTAAACACCTTACAAGTTCTATAAAATATTGAAACTGATGTACTGAAGCTACAGGTTCACTCCAACTGGATATTTATTGCAATACAGAAAGAAAGATGAAGAGGAAGAAATATTATGTATGCTTTAACAAGGATGTGAATTTCATTCCCTTTATATTTTATCACATAACCTAAGATATAATTCATTATGAGAATTTCAGCATCAGCACAGTTTTTCCAAGATTATCAGCTATCATATAATCGTTTACCTTTTGCCATCATTTTTTTCTCTTTGTGTTCGTTAGTTCTTTGTTATTATATATTGTTCCGTACATTAAAAATATTACTATGGCCAGAATGCCTCTTAATCACAAAACTAAATAGTGAGGGATTATCAAGCCTTACTATATTGTTATTTTAAATATATTTTAAGTGTAACATTTTTATGCATAGCGCTTTTACTAGTTACACTGTGCCTTTCTTGCATTCATTTGGAAATCAGAGTGTATATGTGTTCATGGTGACTAATTCTGTATCACTGCAGATTGTGGAAGCAGAAATGAGTTCTTCCTGAAATCTCTGAGTTAGTGAAGGTCTAAAATAATATTTTTCTTCTTTAAAAAGTTTCCATTTGAGAAGCTGACTAATGACGTCCTGTGGGACTACATATTGGAACAAATTTGTTAAGCTTACCTAGAGTAAGAGGACACAAGCTAATGCCCCTAGTATAAATGAATTCATTTTCCTTTATAAACAACTAAGCTGCAAGTATCCAAGTATTTATTCAACTTTAACAGAAGTTTTGTAACAATAACATCTACCATTTGATTTTCATAACATTTTATGTTAGGTAATTTCCAGCACAGTGGGGAGCTCCATTCATAAGAGAGAAAAACAAGTCTGTTCTAGAAAAAAGGATTGAGGATGTATATATATATGTGTATATATATATATATATACCCTGCATAGAATAGAATCATAGAATAGAACAGAATCAACTAGGTTGGAAAAGACCTTTAAGATCATCAAGTCCAACCTTTACTCCAGGACTGCCATGACCGCCACTTAACCATGTCAATATTATACTTCTAATGGTTTCTATTTTTCCTTAGACTACAAAGTTAAATGATTAACAGTTCTATTTAGTGGCTAACTAATGAAACAATGCAACTAGAATGCAAGATGTTTTTCAAAGGAAATAAGGGTTTGGAGGTTTTTTTAGTTATAGGGTACCAGAAAAAAATTGCAGTTGCTGTAGATTACTGGCTAAGTATGAGCAAAAAAATCTTCTACTGTAGCTAAGGAGGCAAATCCTACTCTGGATCGCATTCAGAGGAACTGAAAATTATGTGGGAGGTAATTATTCCTTCCACTTGATTCCAGTTAGATGGGAAACATTTTTCTTCCTTCTGTCGCTATAAAATGTTATTGCAAAGAAGATGATTATAAATTGTTCTTCAGGCCAATGGGGTAAGAACAAACATAAATTAGCTTGAATTTCACCAAAAGTGATCTAGCTGACTGTAAGAGAAGGCTTCTGTTTGCCTATTAAAGCGCTGAAAGTATTCTCCTATGGAAGTTGTAAAGTCTTCTTCACTGGGGTTTTTTAGGAAGAGTTAGACAAACATCTGTCAGGAATGATCTTAGCGTAGATCGTTGACCAGCTTCAGTCCAAAGGACTGGAGCAGATGGTCTTCCAAGGTATTTCTGCTCTTCTATGAATCTGACTGAGTTCACCACCAGCTGGATTTTTCTTATTTGCCATTGCATAAATGTACTTTTGCTGTAAAAACTTAATGTTTATAATACTTTGAGTGTACAGAGATTCAATGAATTTCCTGGTACTTCAGTAATCTTACTGCTGCATTTCTGGGGATAAATTTTCAGTGCCCCTCTCTCATTGCATGTTGCAAGTCTGAGCTAAGATAAAGTCAAAGTATGCAGCAACTTAGATCCCTGGTGTCCAGTGCAAGGGCTGACTCTTGCCTCTCTCCTGACTGCACCTACCACCAGAATCAGCAGCCTTCTGCTGCCTGATATCCCATCTCTTCCTTTGGTAGCAGAATCAAAAAAGATGTGCTACTTTCAGAGTTTCTCCTGTAATACAATCATCACATAGAGTATTCAACTGCTTCTTAAACTCCTCAAGGCATTTGGGGAAAGGTTCTTGGAAGTGTCAGTGTTTCTTTAGATGTGTTACTGTGCTACAGTGACTCCTCTTAGTACAGTTTGCCATAGTCTGACTGGTGCCTGCAGGCTCTCTGTGACCTCATCTTCAGGCTGGCTCACACAGCATGGTAAGGACAGCCTCACATGTCCAACCTACCTCATAACACGTGTCTTACATTGGAGGTGCAGTTGATGACAGCTGAGAGCAATCCATGGTAATTCCATGGAGAGATGACACCTGGGATGCTCTCCCTTTCCATCTGCACACAATCTCTGGCATGTCATCACAATGCTGAGCAGAAGAAAGCTACAGCCACCAGAGGTCTTAAGCCTCTTAGTCTGAAAAGTACAGAAGTAATTAACTGGGACTTCAGCTTCTCTTTGCTATATTAGTCATCAAAATGCAACATTTTGCTTTGCCTTATTTTAGAGTAGTCCAGGTCCACAGTCATTTATGTGCTCATTAGCAAATTCTCTAAACTTTTACCTTTGAATATGCCAGAAATGCCTCATTTTTAGCAATTTGCAGGGGCCAGTTGGTGCACAACTCTCTCAGGCTTTGCAGATGAGGTCCTCTGCATCTCTCTTTCTAAACTGACAACCATTTTCAGTCCACATCTATTAGAAAAGTCCCTGCACAAGATAGAGGCTGCCTGTGGTTGCAGTACCTCAGATCTTCAATGACCTTCAACAGTTTAAGCCCTGACAGAAGGAGAAGAAGAATAGAATACATTTTCTAAGAGTGTATCTGACAGTAGGTTGGAGTGTAGTGCTCTTAACTTCTACTTTCCAGGGAATAATTAATTATTCATTAGGTCAGAAGACGGAAAGAAGGACAATGAGATTAACACTAAGTGGCTGAGCCTGAGGTTTCTTGTGGTACAGAGTACTTCTTTTAAAATATTTAAATTTCTAATTGGATGAGAAAGAAGGAAGTGAGATTCTTCTCTTCTCCCAGAAGGGACTCATAAGAAAGCAGTGAGCTACACTGATATGTTCACTCTTGTCTATTTTCTAGGGCACAATGAATATTTAACGAGTTTACAAGAGTGGATATAGCTTCTGCAAGAGCAACTGAGAAGGGTAGCATTGGCTCCAGTGGTTTGGGAGTGGAAAATGTAGGATCAACCACCCTATAGCATAAGAATTAATCTGCTCTAGTTTTACTTTTTTTCATAAATATGCATATAAGTCCACCTATATGCTAAGGCCATATTTTATGAGAAGGACTGTCAGAAAGGGCTCACACCAAGGTGTAGTTGAGTGGTTTGAAATCAGTATGGGAGTTGGGAATGCCGCACAGGCTAGTGATGTGATCTAAATCCTGTCAGTTTCTGTTGGCTAACATATGCCACCTGCTTATCTTGCTGGCTTTGAGGGAATCATATGCCTAGAGCCTACATTTTTCATTACATGTGAAGTAATGCACACAACTAGCTACATAACTCAGGGCTGAGGTATCCTGACAGTTAGGTCCTTTAAAAGCAAGTTAAAACTTCCTCGTGAGCCTAGCTTTGGGTTTCACATTTTCAGTCTCCACTGTAGATGGCTGTGTTTCAGGAAGGAAAGACAGAAGAATAGTTGCTACTACTTTATATTGTTGCTAAGATGTCAAGGTTTCTGGATATCTTCCAGAGCGGAGTATTACCTCAGTAGGTCAGTTGCCAAGAAAACTGCGTCTTGTACACACAGGTTTTACTTTTGTGATTCATGGTGTCATTATTTCAATGGATGTAGCTGTCATGAGAGATTATGGCCAGATTTACACTGCCCTTCAGGTAACATGAATCCAAAGAGCTGAAATCTTGAATAGGAGCTGGTATTTATAATCTGGTCAAATAAAATTTAGGCACCAATTAAGGTCCAGGTGAGCCCCCTCAGTAGATGTAGATGAAACTGAATGGCTAACTCGCCTCAAGCCATTCAAGCTGGTTGTTTCAGGGCTATGTATAGAAGACTTTTTTCAGCAGCCACAAAATTATGTGGCCACAAACGTGGCTACAAGTCCACACTGGAGAGGACTGTCTGCAATCATGCACATGAAAGCAACACTTTCCTAGCAGTGACTCTGAATACTCAGACACAGAGCTAGACATTTTCAGTATTTACTCAGCTTTTCAGGGGAAGAGACAAACAGGTCCTTGTCAAAATGAAAAAAATATTGGAAGAAAAGAAAATGTTTGTTTAAGAAAAGACTGTTATTTAGAAAATGAGCTTGAACGAAGCTTTTCAGTTCTACAGAACTTTCTGAAAATGACTGATTCAGTTTCATATGAAAATATTGTATCAAAGACAAGAATATTATCTTTAATTGCTTCTCCACCACGCCATTTCTGACTCCTCTCCAGAGTTTCAGAAGCAGTCAGCATGAGCAGGGTGAATCATCTGTGTTGCGTACAGCCTTGTTTGGCAGACGGCAAACAACCATCTCTTGGGAATACGCTCCAGTTTGCACGTTTATCCCTACTGGAGGCCCTAGCTAAAATAAGAAACACCACATTTGCAATATGCATTTATTCTCTTCCTGGCAAAAATAAGAGTAGATTAATATAAAATAGTCTTTGAGGGGTAGAAGGCAGGATGTTTGGGGAATGGGGATATCTGAAGAAGAATCTTTTAAACTTTCTGCAGTTCAGTGAAGAGCATGAGGCAGAAGAGTGGTCAGCAGAGGAATTTATGTGGAAACTTGCTGGACTCCTTGCAGGAAACAGAAAAGGGTTTATATATTTGGAGTCAAAGGTTAAATCAAGGGTGAACTCACTTTAGCAGAGTTTATTCCTCACTTCTAATTTGGGAAGTTTACTCACTTCTCATGTATGCCAAATAAAAAAGTTTATCCACACTTATTTTTCTATTACTCAGTTGTTTGCAGAGTCACTAATCTTTCATTGTTTCTTTCTTAAGAATATTGGATTTACCCTGGCACTAGAAACTGACATTCAAGGAATTTTATAATGTGAAATATGCCATCTACTAAGTGAAGTAACTGTAGTGGAAAAAAATGTCATGCTTTCTAAGAGGCTGTTGAGCAGTGTGCAGCTAAATCTGGCAAAGAACAGAATGCATGCAATTTCCATTGATGTCAGCTCTCAGGACATCATCTTATAAATGGGAAACTGTCTGAAGAAGTATTGCAGACTGGCAATGAGTGGGTAGATTTAAAATAGATTAAAAAATTAATAACATAAGGGAACACACAGCCTGAAAGGATGATGGTTTTAATGTGTCTTGATACTTTGCTGTGTATTCAGAGCCACTCTACTAAGTGTTTTGCAAGGTTTATAACCAAAGAGCTCTGATACATCAATTCTACAACCCAATTATTTTAATCGTTCTGATAGGCGGGTAATTTTGAGGTTCTTTTCCCCTTTTGAAGTCCTAATAAATGGATAATCAGTGTGAGCACATCTTTGATCACTCTTCTGTGACTATCTGAGGTTACCTGATCTAGATAGATGGAATGTCATTAGCTCTGTTGCTTCCAAGGTTGTCTCATTGAATCAGTCTGTTCCCTTCTTGACAGCCTGCTTTCTATATATTACACCCTGTAACAGAACACATTGGACTCTGAACTGCCAGCTCTCTTTAAAATTACATAAAATCTCTGTTACCTGGGATAAGTTCATTCAGAAAGTGAAAGTCACCTTGAAATGCTTTGAATGTCCCTGATACCCACAAATATGCATTTGATTCACTAATCTAGTGATTATTTCTTGTAGTAGCATGGAAAGGAACACATGAGAAGACCAAAAATGTTAATAATGGCTCACAAGGGGAAATTTCCAGCAGCAGTTCGATCAAGAGAATTGAAGTCAGCTCCCATTTAAGACCAGGAATAAATTTCAGAGCTCTTTTTAGCTATTCTAGCTTGTGACTCACTGTGCAAAGCAGTGCTGGCTCTAAGCTATCTCTCTGTTTCACCCAGCAATAGAACTAGCCTGGGAACTAAAGAGCAGCAGGATGCAAGGAACTATCAGCTATGAAAAATCTCACAATTTATGGAATTTTTAAAAATAATAAACTGAAGCACCACAAAGACAAAGTGTTTGGGTTTGGTTTTTTAAGAGACTTTTGTTTTGTCTTAATTTCTTCTCCAAATGAAATTTACCACAGAAAATGTAGCCTTTTTTCAGTTCACTGTAGGTTGAGAAAAATGTGCTGATTTACTCACTTCTTTGCCCTAGCCTTCATTTTCTTTCATTCTATAGAATGCTGAGGTCTTTCATTCCCCCAAAGGAAGGATTCGAGACTAGCTGGGATGCTGAGATGAGACATTCTCATGGAAAAATTCAAATATGTGCTTATTATCTGATATGTCCTTACATGTTCTTAGAGCTCACTAAATCATGCAATACTCCATTATCCTGTGGAAAAGCCAGCCTATAATCTTCCCTTCCCTCATTTTCTGGGAGACTCTAAGAAGTCAGTTGAGATATGTTCAAAGGGTGTGGGCAATTTAGGTCAAAACCAGGGATGAGGTAAGATGCTTTGTAATTTATGCTTTGCTGAGTGGGTGTAAATTACACTGGATGGCTAGATCCTGTGAGTTTCTGGTAGTCACTGTCCTGAACAAAATCCAGCTGCTTCTTGGCAGTGTCTAGAGAACAGCATTCACAGTCTCCCTGCTGTCTTTCCTGTGCTGAAGGGTGCTGGTTAAGCCTTGGAAATACAAGTTGTCAGATTCCCTGAAACTACCTGGCTTTATATCAGACCAGGAGAGAGAAGAGGTCAGCTACCCGTGCAACTATATCCCTTCTATCTCCCATGAGAAGCACCCATCAAGGGCTTCCCATTCCTGGAAATGCATGGATTTAACAAACCTCTCTCACCTTCAGCTGTAAAACCAGAAAATAACTCTGCCTCCTGTGGATTACTAACAGGAATCTCTCACATCATTCTTCCTCAAATTTCAAACCTTAATGATATTCTGCCCTGCAAGAGCCAGATGCAGAGAGAACTGTCATTATTCATTGAAACATCAATGTAGTTGATTTCTTCATCTCTCTGTACTGTAAAGGAGAAAACAGAAAGCACAAGCCATAAAGCTTTTGCTTGTCCTGAAATGGAAATATTCCATTCTTTGACTATGATTTGAGTCTTCTCCATGGTTTGTACAATAGATAATACACAATGCAGATGATCACATTCATTATCACTAGACTCTCTAACTCCAGAGGATCTCTGCCACTGACTGACAACCAAAAGTCTTTCCATAAGAAGGCCTTTCCAGGAGAATGTTATACAGAGATCTCATGGGGGACTACCAAATCCAGCAGAACATCCCCGTGTTGTCAACAGACTTTGATCTAGGAATTATTATCCAGTCTACACAGAGGACATCTTAACCATGGAAGCACAATTCAGTGTTTTTTCAGTATGAGTTCCTGGCAGTTGCATTGTAACAGGTCTCTTAATAAACACTCTTATGAAATGCTTCCTGCAGTTTGTGATAGTACTCTGGTATATATTTACCTTTTTTTATACAACCTGCCTTCTAAGATTTTTTTAATTTTTCAGAAAAGAAAACCCCAAACACAAAACAAAAAACAAAAAAAACAACTCACAAACTTACATATAAAAATAGTTTCTAATCTGGCTTCTTAAGTGCACTTCTAAGTTCCTCTGAATACAGGCAGATATGATCAGAGATGCTTTTTGTTTGTTTGTAAAATGTCCATGAAGATGCACACAGTGAATGCAACATGAAGGTGAGGCCTCGATGGTGTTATTCTGGTGAGAGAATCAACTTGCGGTGCTAAGTGGATATTAGGGGAAAATCTGATTAAAAGTCATTGTAAAAATCTTTTTTACACGGAAATCTTTTTTCAATTTCTACTGCAGAAGAAATAATCTCTCTCTGGTAACACTTGTTGAAAAGTTGTTGCCATGAAACTACACAGGCCAAGAACAAAAAAAAATCTTTGCGGCTTGGCTTTCAGATCTATGCAAGGAAAAAGAATGCTCAAGGCACAATTTTACCCTCTATACTGCCTGTGCCTGTAAGAGGTTACAGCCCACATGCAGAAGGGGCTTGTCAGAAATGTTCCTTCCAGTCCTGTTCAAAAGGAGCAAGAAGATGGCAGACCCTTGACTGCAATCATCCCCATTTCCCCAGGGCCAAGTTAAAGTAGCTACTATACATTGGCAGGAGCTGGCCTGGAGAAAAACTCTCCTCAGATAGCTCAGTTACAATGGAATTTGAGTAAACTCTTGTCTGTAACCATGTACATAACCTATCTGCTGCTCCCAGAGGTGAGTACAGTGGATTCAGGAGTAACAGATTTGGAGAGAAAAGTGGATGTTAATCTGCTACTGTGGTGTGGACGGGGCTGTGCAAGCAATAGAGAAGGGGCTTGGTGCTGGGGGAGCAGCTCAACAGGAAAGGCTGAAGACAGGTCTGCACATAGACTGGAGAGTGAATGTACTCCAAAGTGAATATTGTTAATCTACATCTGGTGCCCTTAACATATCCTGTTGAGAAGTCTGCCAATTTCCTACAGTTTAGGCATAGCCTGCAGGTCGGTTTATTATTCTGCTTTGAAGCTAAGCTTTCTGGCCATTAAAAACACTTTTTTAGTAGAGTGTTCCTGTCTGTTTGGTCAAATAGTGGGAGAGTTCATCTGGTTTAGATGGTATGCCTTGAGGTTGTTCACGCCGTGGGAAGGTGATTAGATAGCCACCATATGAATTCACCTTCTCCTCCGCTTCTCAGTGAAATACCTCTGGATTAGAAGTGTTCCTCAATGAAATTTATAATAGCAGTGGATTTAAAAAAAAAAAACAAAAAAAAAAACCCAACAAACTTTATTTGGTCTTTTTCTGAAAACTAAACCTTTGGTTTTGTCATGGGAATCTTTATTAATTGCTTGTCCTAAACATAGGTGCATCTCTCGGAGATACTTGTTCCCTTCCCCCACATCATATTGTGAACTTTCTTTAACCCAGCCCTTCCCATTCACGAAAATGCCCCTGTGACCTGAGTTATAAAGCAGTTGACCTTTCCACCTTCAAATCCCTCATTCATATGCAATTCTTCCAACATATCTACACGACACAGGCCATCATTATGGGTGAATATAAAGAGCAGTTAGATTTAACTACCTAGCGAGAATGCCTATGTTTTAAAAGCCCTCAACATCT
Organism: Coracopsis vasa; assembly: GCA_026283785.1. Taxonomy (NCBI): domain Eukaryota; kingdom Metazoa; phylum Chordata; class Aves; order Psittaciformes; family Psittacidae; genus Coracopsis; species Coracopsis vasa. The sequence continues at coordinate 54,486 of JANHGB010048627.1, forward strand.
GAGATGTATTTTAGCTTGTATAAAATACGACATTGCCACTGCCTCTCCAGTTACTAGGCATACAGGGAACTGGGACAGTAGGCAGCCATCCTCACCTCTGGTTAGGTGAAAACTTTGGGGTGAAGATACATGCAGGATTGTGACAAATATTCCTCCTAAAGAAGCAAGCTTAAAAAAAGAAAGTAGGCAAAGCATCCCACTCCCTCTGTACTTGTGTACTGCAAACTTTGTCTCTTGGCACAATAAAGAAACCCAAGAGACCATAATTATGTTTAGTTTCCTTGCAATCTCCTCATATGGAGAGCTATGGACATAGTGCTACACTGTCTTCTGAGCAGGAGACAAATCCTGCAGTTTTCTGTGGTGTCAAACTTAATGGACTTCTAACACTCAGCTACTTTTGGAAAGGGCTTTTTTTCCTTCATTGCCTTAGCCCCTAAATAAACATTTACTTCTAAAAAAAAATCTCAAAATGGCTGTATTTTATGAATATAATGCACTTGTTTTGCACAGATTGAAATAATAGCAAAGATGTAAAAGAAGTGATGAAGCTACTAAAACACCTTTCATTTTGAGTAATATCAAAATTGCTAATACCAGCTGCCATGCAGCATGCAGGTTCCCTACATTTTACACAGAAAAAATATGGCATAAGATAGGCCATCAAATAGCCTTTTGGCATCTGATGTTTGCTGCACCATATGTTGGTCCCACATACAGAGACTTGTTTCCTTCATCTAACACGACCTTTTTTTTCCCACTGCTGCTTTTGTAGAAGTGGAGAGAGATCCCTCAAGAGAGTGCAGTGGCTGCCTGCATTTGTTCTGCCACAGGCTCTGTTTGCTGCAATGGCACCATTAATTCATTTCATTCAGCAGCCAAGGTCAAACAGCAAATA
>JANHGB010048627.1:55505-81855 GCA_026283785.1 Coracopsis vasa
CTTTAAGGAAATATATACATAAGGTATGTTGAAAGGCAATTGTTTTGAATCCTGATGATACAGCACTGGCAGACCTTCATTTAATGGCAATGTTATTGTTCCTATGGTTTGTAGTTCCTGATTAATGAAATATTCTTATTCTGACAGGAGCATTTCTCTTTGTCTGCAGACGCAAGTTTTCCGCCCCTGTACCATTTTCTACACATGCCCTTGCATGGCTGAGCATCAGCTCCCCTTAGCCTTCACGCCATTCATCAATAATACCTGCAAAGAGTGTCAAACCTTTCTCCAACTAAAATTCTCTGCAAAGACATGTCTGTGGTGTGCCATACCTTTTCTACCCTCAAGGGCACCAACGGGTGCAATCAATTATTTAGGAAATCCCTCACCTTGAGGGAATTCTCAGATAATAAAGACATGGCAAAACCATCTCTCTGCCACCCCCCAGTCACAGGTTTGTCTCTGAGTAAGAACCACTGTAGCTGTGCCTGAAGTGATTTGATTGTGCCTGAGAGTCTTGCCACATATTAAGGTCTCTGGTCATTATGTTTCCCAGAGGGATGCATTGTTGGGTGACAAAACCTGGGGCCATTTGGGGCTGTCTGGATGTATGTGCTGAATCAGCCATGTGCCAAGGGAGTGAAATAGCAGTATACAGTCTTCTCTCCCAGAATGCTTTGACCTGTCTCATAGATCAAATATCATAGGTCAGTGAGGTTTGACCATGTCAAAATACAGCTGTGGTCCAGGATTCAGACTAGAGATTAGTTTAGTTTATATTGTGTGATCAGTAGTGAAACACAGCTCTCTGACATCTTCTTCTGTTCTGCCTGATAGCCAGTGGCAAGGGATAGCCCATACTGCGTGTATGAGAAGCTCAGGTAGCATCAGACTCCAGAAGGCAAACTACTTCCCTTTCATCCTTTCCAGTCCCCCGAAATAATGGTTGTAGAGGGTCTGTTCACTGGCAGATTACCTCAGGATAGATGACCCAGCTGTCTTGAGGATGTAAATATTGTAAATTTCAAAACAGGACAAAAGATGCTAATTTGATTGAGTGTGAGGCTGACCTTTGTAGAGAATGCCTAAAGCAGATAATAGGCTTTCCAAGGTCAGTCAAAAGAATAATTAAATCTCCAGACTTGGAGTGCAGGGACTCTAAAAGTGTAATTCATGATGTAATACATATGACAAGACCTATGACAAGATTTCAAAATATTTGAAGCATGTTTATATGAATGTCAAATACATTAGAAATTTTAAAACAAATATAATAAGCGACACTAGAAAAGCTTGCTGTTATTTCACACCATTTCTGTTTGTGCTGAAATCTGTAGTGGTGTTCATTTCATTACATGATTATTCTATTTCTAGAAATAGACATTTTTGTGCTGATTTATGTAAGACTTACAATTCTATGTTGAGCTACTGTAGACAGGATGTGCATGTATATCTTCTTTTATGCACTAAGAGAAGAAAAGTTGCTCTATCACAAAATGTACGTATCTAGTTATTGTCAGTTAGGTAAATGAATATAACATTATGAGCATTATTTTCTTGAAAATTGCAATAGCAGCTCTGTTTCAGTCTGAGCATAAGTACAAATTCCTGTCATTAAGACAGCACAGTTCTTTTTCATGCCTGTGGCTGGTAGAAGTTTTCTAATGAACCACGGAATTCATATCTCAGTCCCCACTGTGATGTATCTCACACTAGCTTCAGAAAATATTGCATGCCTGGACCTCCATCTGGCAAAACCAAAAAGAAATGTTAGCATAATCAAACAAATAAATACTTCCAGAACATTATCACGGATAAATGCAAATTACCAGTACATTCACGGTAAGCCATCGAGTGATACTTTTGTTTATAACTGAACCAAAAAGGCTCCAAACATTTTATATTAATTCATTCATTTTGTCCACTGCCAGAAAATTTACTTTTCTTGAAGTGTCCAAATAATACCCATTTTTTTCCTGCTCTGAAAATAGGTGGAAGCATTTTGATCTTTACAGAACTGATTTCCTGGACTGATAAAAACCACCATACATTTAGACCCTATCTAATGGTTTATGCTTTGAAAATTTGCTTGCAAAAAAATTCTTCAGAAAAAAAAGAATTATAAATTAAGTTTACTATATTACTAGACTTTACTACTGTGAGTAAAATTGCTGTACCTTGAGCTACTGACAGGTCTCAGCCTGATGGTTGTGGTTTCTAGAGCTCCTTCCTAGTTCTAATAGTCTGTGTACAAAAGATAAATAGAGAGAAATACAGGCAAATACAGGCTGATTGACCTTGTATTACTTGCTTGTTTGTTTGTTTGATTTCTGTAGCAAAATCAAGCAAACCCTTTGCAACGTACCTGAGATTCTTAATGGTTTCTGCAGGGATATGTTTCTGAAAATTGCCCCTCAACTTCAGGTCTCAGAGTCTGAGTGAATTGAAGTTGTTTCACAGCCTTCCTGGCGTGTAGGTTGCAAAAAAACTGTCTGCAAAAAAGACGCTGAATCACCAGCAGTACCAGGCAGCTTGCAACAGACCTTTAGAAATGAGAGACGTCTTGTACCATTTGCCAAACAGTGGGGAAAGCGTGAAGATGACTAGGATGATTCAAAGCCATTTTAAAAGCCCTCACATGCCTCATCATGCTACAGAGAGTAATTTACTCCCACCACAACTTTTTGCTACATTCAAATGAAAACCTGGAAACTGGTGTTAAGTCAGTGTAGTACTAGTGGAAGGTACTAGACCTAATTTTGGAAAGCTTCACTCCCCATGAAGTCTCAATTGAATTCTGGGGGGAAAAGGTATTCTAAGAAATTGATTTTATGTCCACCTCAAGGAAGCAGGAGCTATGCCTTTCTCCATGTCCACGCAGGGTAAGGACACAAGTTCAGTGAATTCTTGATCAGAATCTCAGCCCCTGTCCTACCTCAGGAATTGTCACCATTAATCTGAATTAAGTTTGAATGTGATTATAGATAATAGCCTACAATAAGACTGGAAAATACAGAATTGAAAAAGCAGTAAGATGAGAAACAATATTTTCTATTGCCTGTTTGGGCAACAAACTATAGTTTTTTTCTCATCTTACTGTTTTTTTTTCCATTTTGATTGGATTTAAGTTAGTAACTTTCAACAGAGGCTACGATGCTCCCTTGCTCATGACCAAACCCCACTACAGCAGTTACTCCAGCTCAGGCATTTTCTAAAAGATAAAGCCAAGTATGGAAAACATGTAGTTACTTTTAATGATAAATTGCCTATTTTGTTATCAGTTCAACACACTGGGCAATGTAATGCTATCTAGTTTTAGAACAGATTTCCTACTGGAGTCAATGGTGACCTCTTAAAAACTGATAGCATATTAAGGTCCTTTGTACCTTTATTCTTGATTTTTGGGATGAACACCATCAAGTACTGAGCAACTACTAAAAGTTATTGCCCTGAGCTTTTCAGAACACTGGTAATGTTTTATCTTTATGGCCAAAAAGAATAATCTTAGGGTATAGAATTTCCTGTCAGTTATACTGAGGAAGCAATGCAGTTATGGCCATCACTTTTTCTTTTGTTGGTTCTTCTGTGATTGGTTTGCTACACTCAAGGGCTTTTATTGTATAACTGACATATTTAAACATTTTTTTTTGTCCCTTTCTACTGTATGATATTTTTTTATTGCTTTCAGTGTGATGATGAAACCATGGCCTAGGTCATGGAACATTAAACTGAAAACTAAAGGAGATAAAATGGATAATATCTCTTTAAAGTTTATAAACTCCTAGATTTCTTCAGTACATGTTTATAGATGAACGCTTACAATATTTTAGCACAAGAGAGTATTAGGATTGACACTCTCATAGAGTCACAGTTAGAACAAGAAATTCAGTTTGAATAGATAAAATATAGGTGACCAAATTTTCATTGGGCATTATTATAGAATCATAGAATCATAGAATAGTTTGGATTGGAAGGGACCTTCAGGGGTCATCTAGTCCAACCCCCTTGCAATAAACAGGAACATCTTCAACTAGATCATGAATCTGTTGAAAAAAACTTAAGTCTCGTAAAAAAAAAGGGATAAGGAACATGGCTTGTGGCACTTCATCTTCTATGGAATGAAACAAACAGCACATAAACAGTGACAGAAGGCTTGCTGGTGCATGGTTACAGCTAATGGTGCTCAGAGTGCATAGCAATTATCAGAGGCCATGGTTGTTTTAGTTTCAGGATCTACCTTTACATGCTATAAATAATCACAAAGTCAACCATCACCTTCCACAGTGTCTGATTATGTGCCATACAACAGATCAAGTATTTCTTGTTCTTACACCATCTGAGTTATGTTTGTCTCATGGTAATTTTGCCATCAGTGAACCTACTAGAGATTTTCTCTATCCATCCGGAACAACTAAGTACAAAATTTCAGATAAAACTATGCCTGCCTGCCATCCCCTTGGGAAACAGATTTGAACTGGCTGCAGAGGATCTTTTTTGTTTCTCTCTTTTTCATGATGTTGTGGTTGTAGGAAGAGATTTAACAAGGTGGTCTGGATGTAGGACTCACAGACGACCAGTGAAGGTAGGTGAAAACTGAAAAATCATTGACAGATATCACTGACAGCACAACCCCTGCCAGCACACCAGCAGGAGCTGGAGCTAACATGAAGCCACAGTCATAAAGTTGACTTTAAGGTGTATATATTTCCTGGATCACGTTTCAAACCCAAACTCCTGGAACATCACAAATGGCTCTCTGTGAAGGAGTTCTGTGGCACAGGCTCATGAGAAAAAGCCTACATTTTGTGTGAAAAAACCCTTACAGAATTCATAACTTGGGGGGAGGGCTAAATAAAGGACCTTTGATAGAGACATGGGAACAGAGGTAGACAGGCTCTAATTTGGCTGCAGCATTTTTATTTGGTGAAATTCCATTACTGCAAATCCCTGTTGTATGCCAGTTTTTGCTGCTAAAGCTATTTTTATTAACATGGAAAATGAAAGTAATCTGGAGTAATCTGCCTGGTGTTTCACATACACATGCAATGTTTTCAGATATGCTGAGACAAAAAATAATATGTACTTGTCTGGAACACTCTCTTGCCTAGATCCATCCTGCAGTAATTAATTACAGTTGCATTTCAGTCCCTTGGAACTGAGGATTTATAGTAGAAATACTGCACAGTGTGCCACTTTTGTCAACCCTGCATATCCAGACTGGGCTTGTTGCGGCAGGTTTCGCTTACATCTTAAAATGCCTTGCAAGAGCTGGAACTGTTGAGGATATTTTCAACCTTATAAGTTTGCAGAGATCTTGAGTCATAGTCTTCACAAGGCTGCTGGTATATACAGCAGCACGCAGGAGAAACGCTCTATGGTGCGAAGCTGCCTGTTTAAGCAGAGGCTGCATGAGTGGTGGTGCTACTGTCCGGGTTTAACTCAGATTCCCTTAACTGCTTCGAAGAGGCATGAGCCCTCATTCTTTCAAGTGTCTCTCTATCGCTCTTGCAATCAGTAGGTCATTTCTGACTGCTGGGAAGTAAGAATAGTCTCATAGTTGTTGTATGAGCACTGGGTTTTATTTCTGATTGTACAGAGCATGACTTTGGAGATTACTTTTATTTCTGTGTTTGCTTTTATTTCCCTCATTGCAAGATGCAGGTAATAGCTGTTCAAAATGCTTTGATTTTGCCCACACTGCCGTCCAGAGCACTAAGGAAACACAGACAGGAGAACAGAAAAACAGCAAAACAGACAGGAGAATCATAATCTGCTAACCATGACAAAAGAGTAAGTTGCTGTCCCTCACCTGCTCTGCTATGGGTTGCCTCTGTGTTGTCAGTAGCTTTTGGTTCTTTGTCATACAAAGTGTGACTGCTGTTTCCCAGTGACCCAGTTATCCCAGGCTTTGCATTTTTCAGACAGGGAACATGAGATGGGAATCTGTACTGAGAGTATATAGTAGGTCTAGATCAAGGTACTGGCGTCCAGAGGATGGAGGTATTAGAGGCTGTGGGAGTTTAGAAAGTAAGGAATAGTTGTATGAGAACTGAAGTAAAGTGCAGGGAGGAAAGTGTCAGTGGTACCTGCTGAATGAATTCTGCGCATAAATTTCAGTGACAGAAGGACCAAGGTATTGAGAAACACCTGAGAAATGTGACAGTGATCTGTCTCTTGAACACCTCACTTCCTTACTGGAATCTTGACATGTCTTCTGCTTTATATATGCCTCAGCAATTTTTTCCTGCTAAATCAAAAAGAAGGTGCTGGAGGGTTTTCAGACTCCAAGAAGGGTTGATACCTTGGTGCTGTCACTGCAGGTTGTGCATGTCAATATAGTTTTCCCTTCATGATGCTTTGCAGTGCTGCAGACTTTCACAAAACATTACTAGTTGAAAAATTGTATATCTAAGAACCACCTCTTAAAAGCAAATTGTTGTTTTTCCCTAACTTAAGAGAAAATACTACTGGCATCAAGAAAAAATTAAAATGTCTTAATCTTTTTATATTTGATTAGTTTTCTTTCTTTGCATTTACTCGTATGTCATTAGCACTCAGATCAGTGTAGGTCAAAATCCTTTTATTGATTAGCAGACGTCACTGTGAATACACACTAATAACACTGGGGCTCCATGGAGGAATAAATATCTGTCTACCTGCACTGCACTGCAGAAATAACAGATTTAGTCAGTTTTCCTTTTTCTCTCATTATTATTGAGCCTCTGCTTTCACAGTAGCATAAGTTTTAACAAAACACTAGATCTTCTTAGGTGGCAGAACGAGCAGACAACAGAGTTTGAAACTGGATGGAGGAAGTGCAATAACTTTTTCAGAAACCCATAATTAGCTAGGCCAGAAGATGTTCACAGAGCACATACCTATTTCTGTCAATACCTGTTACCTTAAAGTTAGGCTCTTAAAGTCACTCCTGAATCATTCATCAAATGCAGATTAGACTTGCTGTCTTACCTAATCAAGCTTGCAGGTGCTGAATTTCCTAACAGTGTGGTGTCATAGCTCTTCAGTCACTGCAATGACTAGAAGTGATGGCTGCCTATGACAGGCCTGCTTTTTACTTGGCTCCCTGTCCCTCTTGGGCATTTATCTTCATGTGAGTCCTTGAAACATTTTTTAATAAAGCTTTTTTTTCAAACCCTAGTGGGAATCTCTAGTTCCTGTAAGCAACCATAAGTGAATATATGGTGTCTGAAATGCATGGTATTTTTTTGTTGGAGCAGACATATGACCTAGATTTTCCCTATTATTAGCACTGAACACTTCAAACAGTACAGTTTTGATCAAAGTGCAAAGTGCTGAAGACAAAGATAAAGCAACTGCTAACTAAACACAAAATATTTTTTCTGGCTTGATGTGGATTATTTATTTTGGGTGTTAACTGGTATATTGGTTTTCTATTTCATATCTTCTCTAAGACAAATGATCTCAGAAAGACAAAAATAAACACTTTTTCACAAGTTTATATTACTGAAAGCATAACACGCTGAAGAAAGAAAGGGTTTTCTTCCTCATGAATTGGGGTTGACATTTATCAAGCAGCCAGATATACTGCAGCATGATGCTCAGGATCTAACAAAACGTTGTTCATATATTTTGTTACTGTCATATAATTTTATTAAACACAGAATGGTGGTTGCATGACAGACCAGGTCATTATTACACTGACATAATAATTTTTCAAAATTAAAATCATCTTAATATTCCACAAGCTTGGACTTCTTTCTTGTTTGTTGTTTCTCTTTCTGAAAAATAAAGATAGTTTCACAGTCCCCTCTCTTCCTTTAACATGGATAGCTGCTAATTGCTTGCAAAATCCTCGAAGAAATAAGAATGGATTTTCACATGGGAATGATTTGACATTTCCATTTACCTGGAGACTTTACAAGGATTAGAGAAATAGGTGGAAATGGAACTTTACTCAACAGAAATTAAGAACTGGAACGAGCAAATCATGTAAGAGCATGGTCAGCTTTCTTCACATGAACAGTCTTACTAGCCCAGCTCACTCCCATTCAGACAGAAGCAATCTCCGGAGAAAGATATTTCAGCAAGGCTACGTTTACCCCACTGTCTGCTAGACTGTGAGCTTGTGAGATATTTGGCAAGTCAAGGTCCCAGTATGGAGGTTAAGGCCATGCAGAGATCATCTGTTATACAGTGCTCCATTGGTGACCCCTCTATGGACTCTGTAGGGTACTGTGGCAGCCTTGAAAAGCAGGAGCTTGCACCATTCATGGCTTTCATATGCTTTAGCCACCACAGTGGCCACTATGCTGGAGTACAAGGCCTGAAAATAGCCCTCCATGCATGTTCTGTGTTAATGGAAGCAGTGCTGTCCTTGCTTCACATTCGCTTCTTTTCGAAACCACTGTGAAGCTGGAAGAAAACTGAAGAACATATTCCCTAGCCAACTTTACCACAGGTGATTCCTCCATCCTATTCCCTTCCCACTATTCCTCAGGATAAATCCCTAAACTGATATCCGAAGGAATAGGACATCTGATCTTTCAGGTGTTCAAACCTCCTAACTTGACTTCTCATGAAAACAGTGGCCTTTCCTGTGCAGGGGCTGTGGCAAACCAATTGAATTTCAATTAATGGATGGGATTACTCATGTCAGTGAATTTCCACATCAGAGTTTTCATGATCAGGCCCTAATTTTTTATACTGCTTCCCTCACACCCTTGATGCTGTGAGTTCTTCTCCAGAGGGAGAGAACAATAGGAAATGCAGAGCAAAAGATGGTATTTAAGAAGTGACAGCAGGTGCATTTTACTCATTCTGGGATTGCTGCACTTTATATCTGTAGGCTTTATCACTCATTGAGTACTTGTTTATGTCTCTAAATACCATTTAAAATACTTCAGTTTCAAAATGCTGTCTGGGCACGATTTCCATTACTAGTCAGAAAGTATTTAAGACAGTCTGATGCAGTTTACAGAGAGTAGGAGGAAATTATGTTTACCACCCTCTTTTAAGCTCATCTGCAAAATGCTATCCTTTCAAACATCTCCAGGAACAGATTCTGAGTGAGGATGGTATTTTATTTTTCAAGCCTTGTTTTCATTACTTTTTTTCCCCTGCAAAATGCTGCTCTTGTTTTCTTTAATATTTCGATCTTTCTTCTCAGGGCATGGTGATTAATCACTAAAGCAACCAAAAGATATGTTCAGTGTAAGTATATAGAGGCCTTCTAGTTTTGAATTCGGTTCAAGGAATATATTATTTGAGACTGTTATTTGAGAATAATGCAATTAGACCATTTATAGTGACTTTTGAAAGAAATACAAATAATAAAGTAGTGAAAAGATGCATCATCCAAATGACAACATCCTCTACCACCTGATGTATCATCCTATGGAATAGTCTCATGTTCTTGTATCAAATTCAAGCCAGTTGGTTGAAGAGGAATTTAGGTAGGGGAAAGAACAAGTTCCTCCCTGACCTTTGAGTAACTTCAAGAAAGTATTCTGCTGGTACACGGTTTTGCAAAACCAGGGTCATTGGCTATACTTCATCTTTTGCATTGGAAAGGGCACTCCACTGTCTTTCTGTGGTTAGGTGCACTGGAGGAAAGCCAGCTGCGGAGCAGAAAGGGAGAGAAAATCCCATCAGTCCTTACACCTACCTGCTTTTCCCTGTTTGATCTTGGGGCTTCCAAGACAGAAGGTGGCCAGTACTTAGCAGGAAATTTTCCAGGTCCGTGAATACTAAGTGATGTTACAAGGCTCAGGAAAAATATATAGTTATTATCCATGTGTCTGCTCTAATTGTTTATATCATATCATCTCAATGCATTTCTTCTCTGTTTCAGGGTGTCAGTTCAAAACAGTAGTGACTGCCTCTTGTCATACATAAATACAATGTCTTGTGACATGCAAGATTATAAAAACCAGTACTTATCAATTGCCTTTTTCAAAATGTCCTGAGGATATTGTTTTATTGTTTAATATGCTGCAGTGCATTGACATCCCCACTGGACAAAACTGCCTCCATTCTGGGATTAGGAGCAACACAGCTACATTGTGTTAGCACAAAGCCCTACTGAGAATCTGGGTCCATCAGCTCAGGCAACATAACTATGTTGCTTTGAGCTCTGACCGAAAGTGAGCATCCTGAAAGGCTCAATGTTGCGTGAACAGGAGAGCTTGGAAATCACTACACTGTAATCCACACTGGGCTGGGATCATACCCGAAACAGCTTTGGTTTGTGGCTTGGATGTAGAGGTATCAAGACTTGTGGTCTAAAATTAGTCAGGGATCCCTGAAAAGTTTTGTTGTCCTACCTTTCTCTCTCTGATTCGAACACGTGCCCATTGTACCAACTTTAGGAAGTTGGTGGCTGCAGTTGGCATCGAGGCAGCACAGCCCCTTACCATCATACTGAAAGAGGAACAGGGACAGCAGCAAGGCGCCCAGTTGCCAAATAGACTTAAAATATATCAAACACTCAGTGTAAGCAACTGTCACCAGGTGCTACATGACTGTATGAGAAGCTGTGGTTTGGAAGAGGAAGTGGCTGACGCTAGAGGGTCCATGAGAATTTTTCAGTGAAGCCACCGTCTACTTTCATTACTGCTTGTGTCTATAATATTAGATCTGACCCAGCTGTTGCTTGCAGGGCTTTTCTTTGAAGAGTTAGAAAATCCTAAAGCTGTCACTTAGTGAGTGATACTCTTCTATAAACTATCTGGACTTCTATAAATATTGCTGACTCCATGTAGGGCATTATTATCTAATCTCCCAGGGAACATCTCTAATCACAGTCTATCCGCTCAAGTCAATCTAGGACACAACCAACCCTTAGAAATAGCAGTGGTGAAATCATAAAATGTTCTAACACATGGAGTTGGCAGACAAGTGTGAGACAAGATCACAAACTGTGCAAAATGAACAGTTTGCAAGTAAATGTGCTTCTCTCTTTCCCCCATTGAAGTGCTGGCTGAGTACCTTATGATGACTTCAAATTAACACACTAGCCTTCTTTCTTTTCTTTTTTTCTTCTAAATAAATTTGCCTTTAATCAGAGCTGCCTACTCGACATTAACACAATTACCTGCGTAGTTTTTGGTTCCATTACCAAAGTGGTCTCTTTTTTTCAGTATGAACTTATGTAGTTTTCCAGTTGAAACAGGTCAGAGTGTGATATTAGAATGGGTGTTGTTTAAATTCTGCTGTAGAACAATTGCAAGACCTAATTATAACCTCTTCATATGAGCAAGTAGTGAAGGAGAATAGAGGTCAGGAAGACAAACTAGGTGGTTCTATCCACCTTTATCTTAACTGAACTTACCATTCAGAAAATGTACCATGAATGTCAGGGAAATTATCTGAATTTCTGGGTTGGCCTTAATACATACATCTTCCTTGAAGAGGCTACCCATTGCACAAGAACCTAGCTGCAACATGTGAATTTATGATAAGCCCACACATCATTTTATGCTGGAGAGGTTTTTTCAGTGAGGACTTTTTGTTCCCTGGTAGACCACCCAGGTTAAGACATACAGCAGGCTCTTCCTGTACACCATGTATATACAAACACCAGCTTGCATTGTCTGGCTTAATACAGAAGTGCTTCATAGTCATCAAAGGCAAACATGGCACTAGCAACATTCCAGGTAAACAAGCTCATGCAAACAAGATGATAAACATATCACTAATGTTGGTTGTCTTTGCTGTTACTTATGGAGCAGCCTTGAATTACAACCAAGAGATACGAAACTTTTTATTGCAGCAGCTGTTAGAACTTCACAGGTGTTTCCAGGATTTTACCACAACCATAAGGTAGAAGTTCATGTTCTCTATCACATACTAGCCTGGACACTATTTAAGATGTACAGGTACCAATGAGATTATCACTTCTCATAAAGTCTTATCACCTAGTAGTCAGGCTATCATAGTTGTCAAGATATAGGTTTTAAATCTGAAGATCTGGGGGTCTCATGCTTTATTTTTTAATTTTAGGAGTGCCAGAGCATGTAATCATGCAGAGTAGGGTTGCCACCTTTGAGGGCAAGTTCTGGCACATGTACACAATTCCAGGAAAATGTTTACTGTTCTGACTGCTAACAAGCACTTCGCTTCAGCTTCAGCAAAAGGGTGCTACTATTAATAAGTGGGTATAAGTCCCTAAGTCTCTATTCTTGGACACTTACACCGTCTGTGCATGGTCCTGGGCAACCTGCTTGAGCAGAATGGTTGAACCAGATTAGCTCCAGAGGTCCCTTCTAACTTTAGCCATCCTGTGATTCTGTAAAGCATACCTTCTTGGCTTGCATCAGCAGCTTTAAGTCAAAATGTATTGGATCTCTAATTCTAACTTTAGAGGTGCAACCTCCCTTGCATTGTTTAGGGGACATGTGGGTAGCACTCAGGCCTGCAGGTGAAAGAGTCAGAAAAGTACTCAAACCACTCAACATGAAGAACCTGAATTAGTCAGCATAGGTATTGTAGGAAGAGGCAAGTATCTTTGCAGCTTCATTCAGAAAAGTTGGATTTAAAACAAATGACCTGTGGCAAATGAACATTTTGTTTTCCTGATCTGGTTTTAGGGTTTGGTGGGGGTTGTTTTAGGGTTTTGTTTGGTTGTTTTTTTTGGGGGGAGAGTATGTAAATGGATAAGCTTTCCAAAGGGGGAGATTTGATACGAGTTTTCTTAAGATGTTTGTATGCGCTCCTGAGAAGGCTTCATTCCCATCTCACCTATTTCAAGATCTCAGGAGTTTCAGAACCTAACCAGCCCAACTGATATCTTATAAATTACAAAGTGATCCCTGATGGTGTAGTAAGCTCATAATAAATTATCTTAAAAACTAGGAGCAGAATCCAATGAGATGACAGATTTCAAGATGGCTTTTCTTAAAACAGAAGGAGAGGGTCTCCTTCTCCTGAGAAGGAGGATAGCCCCTTATGGCATTGTTTGGATCCTCTTTATTTAGAACAGATTTATATTTAGGTATCTATTGCATCTGTGTTCATGAAAACACAAGAAATCAGCTAGTAAGGATTCAGCAATGGAAGTTATTGGAAGCTATTGTCTGTTGAGCAATATTTATGTTGAAAACATCTTCTGTTGAAATCATTCATATGATATGAAACTGTGAGGCTGAAGAACAAATGCTGGGGACAGTGTCTTGAAAGATTTGGTCTAGTTGGACCAAATGGATTGAACAAATGTCATGAATAAAGATGAGACACCTTGCTTTTGGGCTGCTACATACGGATAATGTTTAAGTAACCAGGCTGAAGCAGCCCATTCTTCAGTATGATTTTGCTCAAAATTCTTGTGAGGGGATCTTTTACTATGCAGTCAGCTTTGATGATAATCTGTAGTGATTGCTCAAAACTAACAGCTCTTTCTGCTGTTATAAAGCAGATAGACTTTCTGCTGTCTATCAGACAGTTACTTAGAGAAAATTTCCTAACATATCCATATAGGTTTGCATTCATCTTTAGTGTCATTGAAACCCATTCCCAATATACTATATGTATAGTAATTATGTTTAATATGCAATGATGCAAGAGGATTCCCAAATTAAAGCAACAACATGGAAGCAAAAATATAAGTATAGATTTATTAGAGAAGTTATCTAAAATACAATATTATTTTCCTCCTTAAATTAGAGCATATATTATTTCAATGAAAGATATTTTGTATTACTTCTATGGTAATAACAACTTTTAAAGATAATACTTAATTTAGGACATTTTTAATTAAAAAAATCCAACTATCATTAAGACATAATCAAGGCTGTTGATAGCATGGGTAAAAATGTAAAATGGTCTGAAAAAATATTTACATGTCAGTTTCTTAAAATCTAATATCTCTAATTTTCAATATTCATTTTGCTTTACTTTCTCAAAATACTTTTTTTCCTAAATTATACCTAGATTCTGTATTCCTGTGCTTGTCACAAAGCTTCAAGTTATCGTTAGTTATGTGTATTATCACACCAGAGGATGAGGTTTCTTAAAATGGCTTATTTTGCTACTACCACCATATCCTCCCCCAACTAGCCAACATACTGTTTATTACACCAAAATGTCAGTTGCAGCAATAGTCACCAAAACACACACAGCCACCACCCCCCCACCATGCTTTCCTAACCCCACACCTTAAAACCATTTCCTATTTGGCTAAGAGCCTTTCACATTTTATTAGCTGGCATTTCAGATGCAGAGCGAAAGAAAGAATGGATCTGGGAAACAAGATGTTGCCAGAGCACACATGGCAAAGGTTTGATTTGGGCTTAGCAAAAGGGGCTCCTCACAAACACAGCCATTTCTAACACACTCAGTGTTGAGGTTACTGGAAGGAAGCTCTGACTTCCCTGCTCTTCAAAGGCTGACATGGGCGCCAGTTGTCCACCATACGGCACACAGGCTCATTCTCAGCATTGAAGCAAAGGCCACGGATTTTACACATCTGTGGAAAAAGGCACAAACATCCTCAAATGCATGCTCTTGTTTCAGCAGGACTTTCTGAATTATACACCTTGGGCCTGAGCCAGAGGTCCAACTCAAAGTTACATCAGCACTAACGGTCTAAAGATGGTATCACCACCCATGTGTCTCTACATTTCATGCACACCATTTCCTGCCCCTGACACAGGCTCTGTTGTCCACAAAATAACCTTGCAAGAAAAGTAAGAACGCACAGAAGACAAGGATGCAGGCACACATTTACTGACCTTTGTGCACAAAGAGCTGCTTGTCCTCTATCCAGATCTGAATTGAAATCCTTTCAGAATACTTCACAAGTTTAACAGTTTTGGGTCTTTTGAAAATTGGATTTTTTTAATCCAGTTGTGGGGGGAAAAAACCCACAACTTTACCCTTGGGTCAAATTAAAACAGACAGTTTCATTCAACATATCTTGATTTTCAAATAATGTGAGAGGGAAAACTGATCCATATCAATGGAAGCATACTGTAAAGTGTTAGTGTTTGTTCCTAAAGCACAACTGGTGTTTGCACTGACTGATGTAATAAAAGCACCTTCATGTCTAAGTGGGTGTCTCCAAAACTAGTACAGAGACTGTGATAGAATAACAACCTACTCCAAATGTGATCTCACACAGGCAGCCAGAACTGCTGACAGAAATATGTACATAGTATACAGGACTTCATACAAGTCAGGCTGCAGGCCAGCCTTTCCTTCATTCAAGGCAGAAGACCTCCAGCAGAGATTAGCCCAGGAGAGGACTTTACCTTCAGGACCAACCAGAACAAAGTCTGGAGCTAAACCTCTGCCAGGAACTGCAGTGTCACTACAGCAAATGAGGCTCACTATACCCTGCTGTAATATTCAGCTTTTGTCTATCTTTGAAAAACCAATTCAACTTAAACCCAGTGTCAATACTCTGCTTTATGGTTTCTTGTTTTGATCGGTTTTGGAATGAAGAGGCAAGCTGCTGCCGCCACACACTGTTTTGATCTCAAATCCATCTTTGAAATGTCGATGGTAATATGGAGGGGTGTGTGTGGGAGAAAGAAGTGGTATCTTTTACCACTTGTAGGTGGTTAAAGTAGGTGTAGTAGGAAAAACAACTCTATTTTTGTGAATGTGCTCTTGTCCTGTAATAAAACCATATTTGCAAACTTTGAATTATCAATAGCAATACCAGTAGTTTAGAATAAGTAAACAGTGTCAACTTTAATGCTCCCTTGCAGTTTGTTAATCATAATCATTGTTATAATTATTATTTCTGATAGTTTTTGTCATTTATTCTGGTTTTATTACCTTAAGTCCTACAACACCTCAGTTGCACTTTTGTAACATCAGCTGAATAAAACCCCTAGAATTATGTGTATATTGTTAGCATGTATGCCACTGATAAAAGGGATTTGAGAGTTTGAAGAGTAAACTAACGCCCTTCATGGCTGGTTTATATTTATCGGCCATAAGTTCTATTAATATCTCCCAAGCTCACAGATATGATGGAATCTTGCCTCAATGTAACTTCACTAATGGACGGTGCTAAACACTAGGGCCAGGAGTGATTTAATTTGCATGAGTTCCTTCCTACTAGGAAGACTCCATCCTCCTCAAGCTGCTCAACAAAGTACAGGATTTTTTCAGACTTATGGAATCTGCAAGTTTTGCCTCTTCCAAACAATGTAGTTTTGTTAGGATTGTCACAATTCTGCGTGGGGTTTCCTAACTAACTCTGTTCTGTGCTGAATAGAACTTGTAAAATGAGCTCTGTGTCTTGGAAATGCTGGAAGATCAACAAACTAACTATAGATCTAACGTGTGAGTTGCATGCTTATAAGTGCTTGGCATTTTCAGGGCAAGTATACCCAGATGGGTGATGTTTGCATGAACAGTAAACCTGCTGATGCTCACTAACATATGCTAGACTAACTGCTTATGCAAATGGTCCTTTCATGCATGCTACAATTTTCCCAGATTTTTACCACATGACAGCTCTAGCCTGTCACGTGGTGAGTATCAGGGAAAATTGGAAAATTTTCTGGAAATCCTCATTAAATATCTGAAAATATCTGGAAATCCTGATTAATTTTTTAACCACTCCCTCTTTCTCCTCTCCCCCTCCAAATTTTCCCTGGACTGTGTCCAAATGGAGGACAGCCTAACAGTTTACAACAAACTACCTCTACACATAGCAGCAGAGGTCTGCCAGAAGGGGATAACTACTTCAGATATGTATTTTTGACATCTGATGCTAGCTAATGCCCTGCATAGCTCTGCAGTAACATAAACTGCCACTTTAAAGATGATCCGGAGGGCTGAGCTAAGGCAACCAATAAGACGCCTGTACATATCTACTGACACCATCCTTTGTAGACCTACCTGCTCAGGACTAACAGTGATGGGCTCCTTCAGAACGTGCCAGATCACACACTCAAGCAGTGGAGGAGTGGTCAGTGAGCCAGGGTATGTCCAGTAGTCTCTGCATGCAGGAAGCAGTCCAGTGGGGTCAAAGTTTGTGAAGGAAGCTTGCTTTCCCTACAGTAAAGAAAGTAGATGGGCTAACATCAGGGGAGAGATCACAAAGACATACTGGACTTGCAGTAGTGAAGTCTCCTGCAGGAAGCTCCATGTTTGGAGAAAGGTAGAAATGGAGTCTGGCATGAAGCGTTGAGTGCGTCCCACAGTACATTTGGGGTTAAAGACTTTCAGCAATATATTTCTTATAAGAGATTCAAAACATTGTTTCTCTTGTCAAATGTTGAATTTATGTTCCTTGCTTCTAGAGACATGATTTGATTTTGCTTGAAGCAACAATGAGACTTCAGATGCTATGTACACTGATTGTGCTGGAAACAGAACCTGAGAGCACTGTTTGGAGAGTCCATTGAAGTAAATGGCAATATCCATTTACTTCAAAGGAAGCCGGATAACATAGATGACATCGTAACCTTGTTCTTTATCTTTCCTGTCCACGTTTCTCATTTCCACAGACCTTTACTCACTACGAAGGTACGCAGTTGCTCAGTAAGTACTTTTAGTTTGCCATTACTCAGCTTATTAAGATGACACACACACTTCACACAATATTTAAAATACAGAAAAGCTTTTCTCATAAGAGTTATATATCCTGATCAAACTTCTTATGTGGGCTCTCTGCTGAAATAGCCAAGAGAAGCATGCCCTCTTGGAGGAAGGAAATTTATCCCATACATACAGAGATGAGAGGAAGTGCCTTTTCCATCTGTCGCTGTCTAGAAAGGAAATCTACAAGAGTAGGTTAGATTAGTAAGATGAATCCTACCCTATATGTTTAAATGCAGTTAAAAGACAGAGAAATGTAGTCAAAGATACAAAATTATCACTATTTCTAGTACTCCCTGCCCTCTACCACACAAATTCATTCAAATCCCTTTTGCATTTAGGATTACAGGAACATCAGTACTGATGGAAGAAAGGTTTGTTTTACTTTCATACATGTAGCAGACTAGGAAGAAGTAAAAAATCCACTTTCTGAAGAAGACAGCATAGTTGTGATTGGTGCCAATCAACACAGACAGCAAATATTACCTTGGTTTGAATGGAGTTCAGAGCATCCACAACTTTCTGTATTTCAGGCTTGGCATTTCCTACCTGTAACACAAATCGTATGAGAAGAAAATAATCATGCACTCTCAAGATACCTTTAGTTTCCTGTTGCAGTTCCCAAGGAAACATTTTCCGAGCACGACCTCATTACATAACAGGAGTACTACAGCAAAAGTGACTGAAAATCATGCCAGCTGACAGTCAGCACAATGGGTCAGCCAAGGACACTGGACAGAAAAAGTGATTTTCATTTACAGTGTGTGGATTTATTTTTGGACTTGAGCTGTTCTTTTTTCATAGAAGTCACACTCTTAATAAAACACCATGAGGCCAGGATAGAATACACGCTGCTGGGGCACAGTCATCTTGTCCAACCAGCTGTGAAGATAATTCAACTACTACAAAATGCTCTGGACATTTAACAGCGACAGGAAAAGAAAAATAGGTGTTATTTAGGCTGGTCCTACTGCAGATTCATACACATGTAACTTTGTCAGCTATGTGTACCACTTTTCACTGATAGGAGTTATGGCCATTGTGATGAAGGTAAATATGCTGTTATAGGGCTGTCACAGTGATGAATGGCAGTCATACTCCATAGCTGGTGTACAATTTTTATATGTAGAGGAAGGAAAGAATTTGGAGCACCACCCAGTTTGCTATGGATTTAGCCACTGTAGCATAATGCTGCCTTTTTCCATATTTTAGGTTCTCAGGTCCCTCTGCAACACAATAAACATACCCAACTCATCCAATTAATACAAAAGAAAAAGGTTAACTAACCTTTATGAAGATGCCTACCACAGCCAAACCATCAGGATGCTTCACAGCTTCAGCAAATTTACCATATTTTACATTCCAGTGAACAATATGGAGCTAGGAACAAGAAAACAAAGGAGCACTATGAAAATAATATTCCATCCACAATGTTTTACAGATGAGGATGCAGGGAAGTAATTTATTAAACATTAAGAACAGATGGTGTTTTACTGCTGAGATTTAAAAACTTTTGTGTGCAGTTAAGAATTTGTTGAATCATTCATCTACTTTCAAGTTTCATTTATGAAAAGAGATTTGTCATGCATTTTATTTTTCTTCTCACTTTTATTCCCAGATGAGTTTTAAATGCAAACTGTGGTTGTATTGTTCTGATTTTAGTCCAGTGAAACTCCTGTTATCTTCAGAATGAGTTTCTCCTGCATGCAGTCTGAAGGATTTTGATGTAGCATTTTAATGCTATATATGCTGGAGTTCTAACTGTCACTGAAATACATGATTGTCAGTGTCAAAGAACCACAGAAAACGGATTAACTACAGATCTGACCTGCAATTAGAGAGTTTAAAAACAGTCTTGTCCTTTCTGAAAAGCCTTTGAAAAGAATATGAAATGAAGCTCCAGGTCACACTAGCCAGGACGTTGCTTTCTTTTTCATTCCCAAGTTATTTCTAATTTAAGATCATCTGGCTGTTTCCCCACATCTGCAAGTTGAGTTGAGTGAGTAATTATAGTACTGTGAACACAGGCAGTGGCAAGTTTCTCAGATAAGACAAAAGCTACTTCTATTTCATGAAAAGCACCAGAGACAATGAATTTGTAGGGCCATTTCTTTTGTCTTTCAATGCAAATCACAGGTATGTTCAGTCAGTGCACATTTATGAAAGGGTTAAAGTCTGTCACAGCACCCAGAGGTAGATTTCTAAGCAGGGACAAGAAAAAGTGGGATGCAAGGCACTAAAGTCACTCCTTGTCTGTAGTGCAGCTGTAATAGAGAGTCTTAAACACTGCAAGGGACATTTGGAGTATCTGCAGATATTACAAGGAGTGCCTGCAAGGTTTCTCTTCTTTGCTACCCGCCCTCTTCACAGCTCCCCTTTGCTTCTTTGCTACCAAAAGACAAAATGGTCTTCCCCAAATCATTCTGTTGTTGATACAAATGTCTCTGATGTTAAAAATTGAAGCCAGAAAAAGTGTATGTGTGTGTACAGAGGTGCTGAAATTCTATTTCTTCATGATTTTCAAGAGCCACTGAGAAAGCAGGGGAAAACGAGGGTTAATTGATGTGGGTTTTTCTGCTTCTACAGTCTTTGACAAGAAGTAGCTAAGAAAATTCTAATTTGATTCTAATTTCTGCTCTTGGAAGCAGCAGGTCTTGGGTGGCATTGTATTAAAATCTTCTATGGTAACCTCCGCAGTCTCTTGCCCTGTGAAGGTCTGTAGGGAAGTTGCTACTGTGGTGGAATATTAACAAAATAACAAAATATTTATTATACACAAAAGACTGGAGAAGGTAAAGCACGTCCTACCTCTGCATCATACTTCACACCATCCACGGTGTGCTCGGACCCTTGGCCCTCACAGGATCCCCAGTGAATGTGAAATTGTACCAGCCTGTAGGCTGTATCCAGTGCTCCTCCTTGTAGGACTGTAAAGCAAAGAGCCTTTGTTAGCATCTCTCATAACCTTTGTTATCGAGTCTCACTTCAAACTGGAATGTCCGTCTCAAATCTTCCATGTGAACTACCGTTCATTCCTCTGCATGCTGTCATGCTACATCAGATCATCTTCAATGGTACATTGCTGCAATACGCCAAAATCAGTAATAAATGTATCAATACATAAGAGAATTTACAGTGAGCATCTCATCAGCAATTTAACAGGCATGCTAATATTACAGGTGACAAGTGGAGAGCTAACGATGTAACTTTTCTGTCACCAAATAAAAAAAAAGGCAAAGGAAAAGCACAGCCTTTGTTAGAGGCCAGTATAGAGTTGTTCTATAGAAGTACACCAAATCATCTTTCACTTACTAATGTACTCTGTCCCTTCATTTTAGACACTTCATCCATTTAGGCCTTAATCCTGCAAATCCCGTGGCAGATTGGATTGAGCAAAATGCTTTTGGTTCCAAATTAAACCTCACCACCTGTTAGCCATGCGTTGCTGCAAGGTAAAGTGCTAGGCACAGTGCAAGGCACTGCAGAGATGTGAATTCAAATCTCTTGTCCCTCGCAACCTTTATTCCTCAAGAATGGGTTTAAAAAATGGTGGTGAAAATGGCCATGCCTGCCGAGACACATTTTTTAAAATACAGAAACAAGGTGTTTACTTACGCTCTCCACTATCTAACCTCACTCCTGCTATGGGACTGTTCTAAGTGGAGTGCCCAGCCACACTTTCAGTTATACAGGAGTTTCCCTGGGCTCCCTTATTCTGCCTCTTTAGTTTTAACCTTGTAATTAAACTGTGCCAAATCACCATTCTATGCAGGATCAAGCCCTATTGCTGCAAAATGCTCAAGGCACGGACAATGTCTCCTCCAGTGCAGCATAAAGCACAGAACAATAACAAATAGTTCCATTAAATACAGCTATTTATCTAAGTTATTAGAGCAAGGTTTCAGACCGTTTATTTTTTTTCCTAAGCGCCTCAAATTAAATCTCTAAGATGTTAACATTAAAAAAGATTATTTAAAAATGTAATTTGAAGTGTTACATATCTTAGAGATACATTTCTCAATACACATAAATATATATACACACAATAAAGTGACAGAAGAGTGTTGACATCAGATATTATGTTAAGTGTGCTTTGTGTATGTGCCACAAACAAAATGGTTCTGTGGAGTAAAGATGCTTTCCTCTCAGTCTGCAATGAGTCTAGACATTACCACAATACGTGCAAGTGTGAAAATATACATCAAATGCAGAGAGGAAAAGGTCACTGTCTGTTCAGGTTTGAATGATTCTGGTTATATGCAAGCACGGACAACAACAGTTGTGGATACTTAGCAATGAGGTGAGAAGGATTTGACTAAAAAAATGGGAATACGTGAAAATACAATATATATATATATATATATATAAAAACCACATTAGTTTCCACTGGTGAGCCTTACACATGCAAAATTTGAGTTCAGTGGAGAAATTTAGCATTTGCCTGGGGCTCCTTTGGTGAATATATTTAGAAGTCTCCCAACATGTATTTCTATTTGAAAAATGTCAATATATGCTCCACTGCCATCTTTGCAATTTCCAATACCGAACAGTATTATACCGAACAATACAATTTCCAAAACTGAACAGCCAACAGACCAAGACTTGCCCTACCTATTGCCAAGCTATGTAATACAAAGAACAATGGCCACTTAAAGTAATTAAATAGGAACACATCTTATTCTACTTTTATATTTCTGAATGTGCCAGTTGCCAAGAAGCATAACTGTCAAGCACAGGACTACAAATCAGAATACTTTTTTTCAGAATGGCGACTGTGAATGTGCATTAGTTCCTTTTGAAAATGAAGTAATTGGCTGTTACATCTTTACAGATGTAAAATAATTTAATCCACACAATATTATGTTTCATTTAAAAATTATGCCACGGAGTTGCAATGTTTCAGTTTTAGTTCCTTTGGTTAATGGACGTGCTGCTTGTTGCAGGTACAAATATACTGAGGTTCCACCATTCCTCAATCTTGGAAAGCACTAGCGCAGCACAGGTTAATCCGCAATTATTAATCAATGGAAAGCATGCTGAAAAGCAGAACCATGCAATATTCTTAAATCCATTTGCAGTGTTATTTCTTTACACAAAGTTTGCTATAGTCTCATAAAACTCAAAAGATGCACAAAATTCTCTTCAGGTTTTGCTTACTTTTCTCATTCTGTGGTTCTCAGATCCAGCACTAGCTTATTTTGACTCACAGCAGAGCATTCAAAGAAAGTAATAATTAGATTAGTGTGAATGAATACAAATCCAGCAGACTTAATTACAGAACAGCCCTTCTTGTGCTAGCCTACATTAAGCAGATATTTTTTTTTTTAATACTTCTCAACCTTTCCGAAGAAGTAAAATTTAACATTAAACTTAAATGGCAAAGTAGAAATGCTAGAGTTTCTTTTTTTTGTTTCCCCAGCACAAGCTTTTAAACCATGAACAAATACTACCAGCTTTTGCTCTGTGTAAGTTCATTGAGAATCGGAGCAACATTCACACTGGGAACTTCCCTGTCCTTGCCCCATGTGATGTGAACATCGGTTCAGGGAATATTGATGATAGAAGTCCAACCATTCTGATAGAAGTCCCTTTATCTGAGGGATGGTGAAATTCTGATTCAGATTTGAGTATTTCATCATTAGCTCCTTTCCTTTTGAAATTGGTATTAGTGAAAACCATCCTGGAAATACACATGTAGCTGTGCTCCCTTTTGTTACTTAGCACGGCTTCAGATGAAGGATGAAGACAACACAAGCCAACCTGGAAAACACATTATTTTCTTACAGATTCAACCTACATCATAACCCGGTCCCCACAGGCGTGCAACAACCTAAGAGGTGACAGCTTGAAAATCCAGTGCTTTTTTCTATACAACAGTTATTCGAAATGTTACGGTGAGACAAATTTGGAGCCACAAATTTAGGTTAAGAAATGGTAACTGTTTTCAACCTTCTATCTTTTACTGGAGAAGTTAATAGTAGTAACATCCTGTAGTTATACTGCACTATTAAATGATTTTGTAACATTTTCTAAATTAGGTGAACATAAGTATTAGCAGTACTAAGTTGGAAGTCAAATAACCACACAACTGTCCCATTTATGTCTGTGGGATTTCTTCGATAAAGAAGGTGAAGTTAATTTGTCTCCATTACACTTTCTTAGGATATTTGGAAACGCACAGGAATCAAAGGGGATTTTGCTGCATCTGGGACAGCTGTTTGCTGAGGCCACACAACTTCACTATTTCTAATCAAAGGCAAGTCACTGCGTAGTTACCCTTCCCATGTAGAACAGAACAGCTTTGTAAAAAATACTGTGGATCACTTCATATCTTTTTTCAGGAAATGGCAGCAGCCACATTTGTGAATTTTTGCAGGAATACTGTGGTATTACTGTTATTTAGCCACCTCCTAAGGGATGTTCTCTCTATACAAAGCAGGAAACTAATAAATCTCATCAAAGCAATAAACTCACGAAAGAAATAATCAAAATGGTTGAACTACAAGATTGTTTCATGAGTTAGAGTGAATTCTTTCCAGTCATACAAATTAATGTGCTAAGAAAAATACTACTCTAAAGTTTGTTACTCTGAGAAAATGCAAATTGAGAAAGTGTTCTTCAAATGAAAATCACTGACAGCAAGGCTCCTTCTAAGTAGCTGAAATAATGGGTCCAAACAGATGTCCAGTGCTCCAAACTTGTTAGAAAAGTTAGTTCTGAGAGTCTACCCCGTAAAAACCTAGCAACAGGACATTTCAAGCACATACCTCTGAAGACAGCCCTCTTGCACACGTATTGCTTTGACATTTCCCATTCCTTAGAAAGCCATGCTTTTGCATCAGCCTACCACAGATGTGCAAATGTATATGACCTTGTAGGTATGTGTGAAATATACACATAGTATATATCTTACTGTTAATGTTTCATACAAACATCTGTATGGTAGATAAAAGGCCTTGAGGAGACAAAGCAGACAAAGCATTACTTGAAAAAAACATAAATCTTGAGCACTATGCACTATTAAAGGCAAAAAAAGGCTCTTAGGAGGATGCTCTGGGATTAGCCCTGTTTTCTTATGCAAGGATGGGCTTCTCCATCTGACAGACGGAAGAGTTCAGTTAGGGTAAGCTGTCACTTCTGTGAAACCTGGAGTACAGAGTGTCACATTTTGTGAGATGTTTCCTTCTTTATGTTATCTCTTTCAGACATTCCTCCTAGGACGCTGTATCATCACAAGCAAGAGAGCATGACAGCACGTAAGCATATGGCTGTAGGGATCATACTTGCAGAAAACATCTGTAATGGGTTTCATCAAGAATAAAAAACCCCTACATAACTGGTATCTCATAAGGAAAAACCCCTACTCTGGCCTTGCTAGAGGGTAAGCCTGACAAGGCAACAAGGATGTTCCAGAGAGATAGACCAGAATGAAACACCTGCCAAAACGCAGGTCTGCAGTCATGCGTATCTACAGCAGGTCAGTGGTCCTGATTCACCTCAGCTGAACTATTTCATCCAGACTGGGTAGCAGCCAGACACTCTGACCTGCTTAAGTATACAAAGTCATTTAGGTTCTTAAGTTTCCTCCCACTCCTGGGACCAGTTGAGTTTATTTCTCATGTAGGCTCTTTAATGGAGATTCTCTTAAGAGTCACAAAGTGCTGCACTGAATCCCCAGTCAGCCTTCAATCTTCATGTTTTCACTCTGTATGAGCTGACAATGACTTTGTAAGAACTGAGTTGGAACCATTAAAATTCTCTTAAAAGTAAGAATTGGTTTAATTTCTGATGATAACAGCTTTAATAGTAATCTCAGTGACTGCTTACAGTACTGAAAACTATTAGACATGGTGCTCGTACTACATTGAGATCTATTGAGGAATGAACAAACTTAAGGTATGAGTATTGCCTCTAAGTACACAGCAGTCCCTCAAGCCTATAAGTAAAATCAACAAATATATCAGCTGGCAAGAGCAGCCATGGTGACATCTGGCACACAGCTGCATTACGTCTTAAAAATAAACTTTTCCAAGTGGCCTTAGCTGATAACAGCTGACTAGCTTCTCCTGGGTTTGCAGTAAAAGCTCCTGTGGAGGAGGAATTTGGAAGAAGGAAAGGAAGTTGCCATGATTACTAAATGCACAATTCATGTCAAATTTCTACTCAGAAGGTGCATGCTAAATGAATAAATAAATAAATAAATGCTGCTATAAGGGAAGAAGGGCACTTTTAGGCTCTGTAAAGAAAGGAAGGCTTGAAACATGCAGGACTGCTCTCAAGCCCTCTTACCTTCCTTTCCAGCTCCTGGAAACACCAGAGCTATTCTCAGATTGCTTATATAGGCTTTGCAGCTTCTGGTGATTTCAGTTCATAGGAAAAATGACTTAATGATCACACACTCTCAGGGACCTCTGACCTTCCAGTAAAGCAGCGCAAAAAAGTACTTGTGACACATAAGCAGACGCCTGAATACAGTCCCTTGAAGCTGTAAGTAATCAGTTCTCCAATTCATGATTCTAAAGGGTCAACAATGCTAAGCTGCATTTTGGACCTTCGGCCTATAACCATCTACTTATAACATACAATATTATTCTGGCACAGATAACATTACATCTTTGGAGCTGGGAAGCCTAAAAATAAACCAGTGGCAGTGACTTTGATTAAGAGTTGTGCCTTGAAGGCAGCAGTCCTGCCTGTTTCTTCCTCCATTTCTCCCTCCATTTCTCAGCTGAGGTGGAAGTGTAGGAAGAGCAACATTAGCACAACTTTCAGAGTAACTCACTGCCAGCCAAGCAGTGTTAATGCACTGACACTT
>JANHGB010048627.1:87640-104417 GCA_026283785.1 Coracopsis vasa
TGGACGACGTGTCGCTGTGGATGGAGGTGAGCCATCGCAGGCAGGGGCTGCCACGGGGCTAGACCTGGTTACTGGTGCTGGTGCCACCAACTCTGTCCCCCCTTAGCACTTCGAGCAGTGGCCGCGGCACCTGCCCATCGTGGTGCATGCGGAGCGGCAGACGGTGGCCGCTGTCCTGATGGTGGCCCAGCTGTACCAGCACCCTGTGCACATCTGCCACGTGGCCCGCAGGGAGGAGGTGAGTGGTGGGGTGCAGTGGGGGATTGTGAGCCCCAGTGACAGGGTGCAGGGCTGTTTGGGGTCCCCCCTCACTTCTTTCCCTGTAGATCCTCCTCATCAAGGCAGCCAAGCAGAAGGGGATCCCGGTGACATGTGAGGTGGCCCCACACCACCTCTTCCTGTGCCGGGATGATCTTGGGCGCCTCGGGGAGGGCCGAGCAGCTGTGCGGCCAGCGCTGGGCACCCGCCAGGACATGGAGGCGCTCTGGGAGAACGTGGACACCATCGACTGCTTTGCAACAGACCACGGTGAGCGCTGGGGTGTGGCAGCCATGGCGTGGGAGCATGGGATGAGGAAAGCAGAAGGTCCTGCAATGACCAGCCCTGTCCCACAGCCCCCCACACGCTGGACGAGAAGCAGGGGCACGAGCCACCCCCCGGCTTCCCTGGCCTGGAGACAATGCTGCCACTGCTGTTGACGGCCGTCTCTGAGGGGCGGCTCACCGTGGAGGACATCATCCAGCGCCTCTATGAGAACCCCCGCAAGATCTTCAGGCTGCCGGCACAGGAGGACACCTACGTGGAGGTGGGTCCCTGCGTGCCCACCCCAGATCCAGCCCCAGCCACGGCCCTGCTACTTTTGACCTGCTGTCCTTTCAGGTGGACTTGGAGCACGAGTGGGTCATCCCTAGCTGCATGACCTTCTCCAAGGCCCGCTGGACACCCTTTGAGGGCATGAAGGTGAAGGGGACGGTGCGTAGGGTGGTCCTGCGTGGGGAGGTCGCCTACATTGATGGGCAGGTAAGACCCCAGGTGCCCTTCTGCCTGTATCAAGGTGATCCCCCAGCCCTGGGGTCCCTAAGTACTGACCCCATCACCCCCATGGCTGCAGGTGCTAGTGCCCCCAGGCTATGGGCAGGATGTGAAGAAATGGCCCTCGAGCACTGTGCTGCCACCGCATGCAGCCCCCACCAAGGAGAATGCAAAGGTACTGGGGTGTGTGGGGCAGGTGAGGGGCTCCATGCCCTGCCCCAGCTCCAGCTCAGTCTCTTATAACAGACCCCTGAGCGACCCCGTCACGTGGTGGCTGGCGAGATGTTGCGTGGCCGAGCCTCCAGCCCCCGCCGGGCTGGCCCCACAGGTGATGGGCGCTTTCACCTCCAGCCCCGCATCCACCGGGCCTCTGACCCAGGGCTGCCAGGTAAGAAGGGGGATGTCACTGTCATGGCACAGTGGAGCACAGTGGGTGGGCAGTGGGGCAGCAAGTGTGTGCCGCCCCAGGGCCGGATCTGGGGCTGCAGCTGGACGGCCCTGCTGATGCAGCCCTTGTGTCCTGTTCAGTGTTCCGGAGGCTGGGAGCTGTGCACCGCCCGGGCGCCCGAGGCACCGGTAATATCGCAGGGGGGGACTCACTCTGACAATGAAACGTGGCTGTACTAATGGCACTAACCGCAGCTGATGAGTGCATCCCCTCCCCCAGGTGCCGTGCTGGCACCGGACTGCCTGCGTACACAGTGCCCACAGTGTAATGGGACAGCGTACTGTGGGGCAGGGCATGGCTGCGCCTGCCTGCTCCCCTCACCCAGCCTGCACGGCACCTCGGGGACCCCTCGCCTGCCAGTGTGATTTGGGTTGCGTCCGATCATGTTTTGTGGGGCTCACGGGGAGTGGGGCACAGTGCCATGCTGGGTCTTGGCCAGCCCTGTCTCTGGGTGGCTGTGGCCCTGGCGTCGGGCCCCATGGTGCTTTCACCCGGTGCTGCCGAGTGCCAGGAGGGCTGTGTTGTCCTGGCAGCACCATGGGAGAGCAGTAGCCAGGGTGCCGCAGCTTCCTGCACCTTCTAATGCCACTTCTTCCTCTCCCACCTAGCCGAGGACACCCGTGAGAAGGCCAGCAGGAAGGTGGCAGAGGCAGGTGAGTGCTCCGTGGATCCACAGTGGCTGGGTGTGCTGAGGATCTGTGTGACTACCCCCATTGGCTGATCTGCTCCTCTCGGCACCACAGATCTGGCTGTGATCCAGGACAGCTACTTCTACCCACCGGGCTCCATCCCGCGCCAGGCATCCCCCCAGGGCGTGCCCCACTTCCAGACATCCCCACTGCTGCACCCCCTTGTTGGGCAGCACATCCTCTCCGTCCAGCAGTTCTCCAAGGAGCAGGTGCCTGGGCTTGGTAGCAGGAGCGGGGCCATAGGCACCCAGATGAGCATGGGTCGGGGGTACTGGTGCTTCCCATGCCCCGGCTGAGCCTCCTCTCCCCGCAGATGTCGCATCTCTTCAATGTGGCACACACCCTGCGCATGCTGGTGCAGAAGGAGCGGAGCCTGGACATCCTCAAGGTGAGCCAGCTGTGGGGAGGTTGCCCAGATCCCTGGGCACCCCAAGCAATGCTGGGAGAGCCCTATGATGATGGTGTGGCCCCCACAGGGCAAGGTGATGGCATCCATGTTCTACGAGGCAAGCACAAGGACCAGCAGCTCCTTCGCAGCTGCCATGAGCCGGCTAGGAGGCTCTGTCCTGTCCTTCTCGGAGGCCACCTCCTCGGTGCAGAAGGGCGAGTCGCTGGCT
Source organism: Coracopsis vasa (assembly GCA_026283785.1). Lineage (NCBI taxonomy): Eukaryota > Metazoa > Chordata > Aves > Psittaciformes > Psittacidae > Coracopsis > Coracopsis vasa. The sequence continues at coordinate 90,427 of JANHGB010048627.1, forward strand.
GACTCCGTGCAGACCATGTGCTGCTATGCCGATGTGCTGGTGCTGCGGCACCCCCAACCAGGCGCTGTTGAGGTGAATGGGGTTGGTGGGGCTGTCTGCTGCCTGCAGTGGGGGCAGCCACATCCTACCCTGAAGGCACTTGGAGAACCTTCCCTGATGGCGGGGACCTGTGCTATGGGGCAGGGCTGTGTTTTCCCAGTGGGGCAGGCTGGACAGGTGTCAGGAACAAGTGACAGATCCTGCCCTGTGTGGGGCTGGCAGGGACCATGTTGTGCCCATGCTCAGTCCTTCCTTTGCTCCCAGCTGGCTGCCAAGCACTGCCGCAAGCCTGTGATCAATGCCGGGGACGGAGTAGGGGAGCACCCCACACAGGCACTGCTGGACATCTTCACCATCCGTGAGGAGCTGGGCACTGTCAATGGCATGACGGTACGGCACTGGGAGCCATGGCCGCCCCTCCAAAGTGCTGTGGGGCTAAAAGGTCCTTTCCTGGGGCAGGGGGGCTGCTGGGGACCACAGGTCAGGCTGACCACTCTCCCCAGATCACCATGGTGGGCGACTTGAAACATGGGCGCACGGTGCACTCACTGGCCCGCCTGCTCACCCAATACCGCGTCAACCTGCGCTATGTGACCCCCCCTGGCCTCCGCATGCCTGCCGACATCACCAGCTTTGTGGCCTCCAAGGGCATCAAGCAGGTGAGTAAGTGGGTTGGGGGGGTTTGGGCCACACACCCCCTGTGGACCTGCTCACTGTTCCTCTCCAGGAGGAGTTTGGGAGCATCGAGGAGGCGCTGCCAGACACGGATGTGCTCTACATGACACGCATCCAGAAGGAGCGTTTCCATGTGGCTGAGGAGTATGAAGCTGTGAGTGGGATGGGGGGAGGGAATCTTGCGGGAGGTGGCAGCCCATGGGGTGGCGGCTCTGTGGCCTGGGCTCAGAGCTGCCCTCATCCCCTCCCCACACAGTGTTTTGGGCAGTTCATCCTCACACCCCACATCATGACCCGGGCCAAAGAGAAGATGGTGGTGATGCACCCTCTGCCCCGCGTCAATGAGATCAGGTACGAGGAGGGCAGCAGGGGCACAGGGATGGGGTGTTCTGGGCAATGGTGGGGGGTCCTGCAGCAATGCGGGCTGTGGTGTGGGGGCCAGGGGAGGGTTGGGGGAGCTAGGGCTGGGGTTTGCTGGGTTGTGGGTCTCGGAGTGATGGGGATTGGGGTGTGCTGGGCAGGAGTAGAGGGTCCTGGGATGATGTGGGCTGTGGTGTTGGGGTTGGAGGCGGGATTGGGAGTTTGGGGGAGCGGGGGCTGCGGTGTTGGGCAGTGGTTGGGAGGTCGTGGGGTGATGGGGAATGGGGTGTGCTGGAGGCAGCGTGTCTGAGTGGGGTCTCAGGGTGCTGGGGTCTGTGCTGGGTCCGTGTGTCTGTCCCTGCTGACGCCGGTCTTGCAGCGTGGAAGTAGATTCGGACCCGCGCGCCGCATACTTCCGGCAGGCGGAGAACGGGATGTACATGCGGATGGCGCTGCTGGCCACGGTGCTGGGGCGGTACTGACACAATAAACGCGTCACTCAACCGCGACTCCTCGTCATTTCGCCGCGCCGCGGGCCATGGCGGCGCTGTGGAGGGGCTGCGGGCGGCTGCTGACACGGCGGCCGGGGGCAGCGCAGCGCCGCGGTAGCCGGTGTCGGGCGGGCGGCGGGTGTCGGTGTGTCCGTGCGTGTGTGTGTGTACGTACTTGCGGGCGGCCGCAGGGCGGTCTGCTGCTGCTCCCTGCCGGGGGCGCGGGGAAGGCTCGGCGGTCTCGGGGGCAGCGCCGCGCCACGTGGGGTTTGTCCTGGGTGCCGCCGGGTTCGGAAAGGGATTAACGGGGATTTGGAAGAAGAGATCAGCGAGCTCAGCGAGGGGAGCTGCGGTCACGCTTCCGAAGAGCGGGGATGCTCTCGCTTATGACTCTATAGTGTGTGGGGTTTTTTTTTCTCCTCACTTTCGGAGAAGACGGCAGGTAAAGCTGTGCTTGCATCCACCTCTTACCATTTAGGAAACATACTTGCTGTAAGAGCGGTTCAGCCACCACTCCCGGGGATGGACTTGCGTGAATAAAATTGAGCAACGCATATTTCAGATGTTTTTATATTGCTCAACACTGGTGTTTTATCGCGGGGCGGGAGAGATCGGACCTTCCCAATCCTTTTACAGGGAACTGAGTTTAGTTCTGCACCGCCTTGCCTTGTCCCTGCACTGTAGTGGGGCTGCGGCTCCCTGTGAAGCATCTCATACCCCCATTGGGTCTGCAGAACATCCTTCTTGCAGGCTCTCCTGTGTCTTCTTGATCCAAGCAATTTTTGGTACAGAAATGACATTGTGATACAAGTTTATCACATTTTTATTCTTCTTCTTATTAAGGTGGTTTATTCAAGTATGGTTTTAATATTCCTCTGTTGTGATTTGACCACAGGGTTCTAAATTCTGTTGTCAGTGAGGTCATTGTACATCTAGAAAAACACACCAGAATGACTCCATCATTTACATTCAGCATTGTAAAATGTGTCATTTGTTTCTGTTTGTTAAGAGGGGGGAGAAAAGTCTATTCCTACAATGTGATTACTGTTGCTAATAGCAAAAGGAACCAGCTTGGAAATTGCTTATAAAAAATAAACGCATTTCTCAGACCCTTTTGAGTGTAAGCAGGAAATATTTAAAGCTTATTACTTATTAACACAGTGTGCATGCTTTTGCTCAAGATGGTTTAGTGACCACAGAATGGAAATATGAAGCCAAAACTGTATACACACAAATTATTTAGAAGTGGCTGTGGTGCATGTGATATAGAACAGCAAATGAAAATGCATGTTAGAAATTTACAAGGAATTCCTTGTTTGCTCATTATTAGATACTTTCCAGCAATCACTTTAAGTCTGCTAATCCCATGTGTATTGACAGTCTCTCATAAACACGCACATGAACAAATTGACATAGATAAGAAACCTTGAAGAATCAAGCAGAAAACATCCATTTATGCTGTAGGAAGGAATAAGATTTCCGTATGTTTCAGAAGGCTTCCTTCCATTTAATCATACTGTTAAAAAAAAAATCAATTCAGCTTAATTCCTCTGCACTCTCATGTCAAGTTTCCACTGACGTCAAAGGGAGTACCACATAAACGACAAGTACAGGATTAAACACAACACAATGTTTGGCATGGTAGGCTTCCTAAGAGATCTACATAGGGTTCTTACCAGGGAAATTAGTCAGCAGCACCACTGAGGGACTGTTATTTTAATTACATGAATCTTTATTTCATCCCATTGTTTCTACAGGTAGGTATGTGGGACTTGCTAAGCACACACAGACATACATCCAGAAATAAAAAGTCCATTGTTCTTAAATACCCATTTTCTCTGATCATTCAGCAGTTAGTACTCGCAGGCTTGTGGTCATGCCAAGAGGCTGCTAGAGAGAGCCTGGCATTGACTTGTACTCCTTCTTTTCTGTCTTCTGCCTGCATCAGACTCCTCTAATCTGTGACAGTGGTTTTATGGCAGAATGCAATGGCTCAAAGAAAGCCATAAGCTAGCCTTAAGAAGTTGAGTACTGGAAACAGCACATTACAGATAACGTTGTATGCTGGTGAAGCTTCTTAGCAGTGACAAAAAGCAACAGCAAAGGACATAACACACATAAGCATAGTACCTGTTGTAGCTCAAGCATTGCACATAAATCCACATTATGTGCCATAAATCTGCCCCTCTTTGCCACAGCTGTGCTGAAATCAGTTGAATGACGCATACCAGTAAGGCCTGCTTGCACATACAGAATGTGTAGGAGCAGTTCCTAAAGCAAATGTTAACAAATCCTGTGGCGACAGAAGCATTATAAATACATTTCAAGCAATACAAATACAGGGAACAGATTAGATAATTACTGCAGCCGTTTGATTACTCATGACTCTGACATTAACATTTTAGGTAGAAAAGATGACAGTATAATCTTGTTTCCCATTTCTGTCATTACTGGTACCACATACAGTGAGAGTTTTTAGAAACTAATAAAACCAGATACCTTTCTTCATCTCTATTTCCTAGTGCTGGATCACACCTGAATATGGTAATAGGTGTTTCTAGAGTTGATACTTTTGAATCACATTAGTCAATACAAATAGAAGCAGCATCAATGGTTTCAGTACATGCAAACTGTTCACTCAGTCAGATACCTCCACACAGTTTATGGTACTCATTCCTGGGCAAAGGACAGTGCAAAGCTTATGCATCATTTAAGCCCCATTTGAATCCCGCTTTGAAAGCTGACATGTCACAGCACATTTGTTGACTCTGCACAAGAAGGAAAGCATCCTGTTTGTGTACCTTTTATGATTTCCTGAAATATATTTTTATGATCATTATAATTATTGTGAAGCACCGCAAATGTCAGTACAGATGGAGAAATGGCACAGATACTTCCATAGCAAAGGTTTTTTCTCCTTAGTAGTCAAATGCCAACTAGTAGTAGTATTCTGGCTGCACATCAAACATGCATCAACCTGCAAGACAGTTTCAGCAGAAGTGTATATAATGGTGTTGTAAATCCACCTTTTAATTTTCATGGTAGATTTTCAGCTTTGTCTGAAAAAATAATTTGCAGTCTTTTTTTTGCATTTTTTTTATGTTTCTGTTTTGTGCTGAGCAAGATCCAGAAGAATCCTGCAACATTCTGATTCATTTTAGTTATTCTGTGAAATTTAAATGCAATTATGAAAATAAAAATATTTTTTTTGTCCTTCAGTGAGGTCAGGTTAGAGCCCTTCCTTGTATGACAAAAATGATGCTTTACTACTAATTTCTAATGAGAAAATAATACAAGAATCAACAATGCAAGCTTCATGACATATCAGTAGAGTAGAAGCCTGCCTGCCCCTCTGCTGAGTTCTGGCCATTGCTGATACAAGCCGCTTTGAAATACACATTTTTATACACCTCAAAATATATGATATTTAAGTAATCTGTTATGTAAAAATGAACTAGCTTGACTACGTGGATAAGCTCGGTTTCCAGACTAAAGCTATTTGTCATAATTCAATGAAATTACATCCACATGATAAAGCCTTGTGTCATGTAAATTTAATGTCAGCAAGGGGGAAATATTTGCGTACATGCCTTTTCATTCCAGGCTAATTGTACTGGTTCACCCACTGTATTCCATGATGTTTTGAACTGTCTCACAACCTGGCCTTTACTTGTCTGGTCTCTACAGCTCCAGATGCGATTTCCCAGTTTATGTGCTAGTATACCTTCCTCTTTACACATGAACGAGTCGGTGGTCATCACTCCTAACTTTTGGCACTTTTGGTACTCCTATGTACCTTTTGGCAAATATGCTCAGTTACTCTTGCAAACTACCATCTTGTGACTTATGCAATTAGCGTTGCACCACATGGTAAACTTGCGGCAACTCACACTGGAAGTCTGTTACCAAGGTGCATATAAGAGTACTGCAAGGCAATGGCAGCAGCAACTCACCAGCATGACTCAGTAAAACACTGCACAAGCAAGTGGTTTATAAACTATCAAAGCAATCAGCTTCCAGCTGGTCATGACACAAGTCACTTCCTATTCCTCTGAGGACAAAATGTGGGCAAGAGATGCCAGCACTGTGTGGGAGATACAAGAGATAACCCAAATGGTCACTCTAGAGTTCCTGCCCACTAATGTCAGGAAGTTAAGAGATTTCTCCTTTAAAAAGTCCCCAGAAGACAAAAGGTTCTTGCATATGATCATCTTCGTCTTTTTTTTTTTTTCCAGCTTTTTAGAAACAACTTGTGTTTCTAAAATAACAGATGATGGCCATCCAACATGTGAGCAGTATTAGACACTTCCCAGTCCAAATATCATAATGTGGCAACTGCTCAGAGCTTATGGGGTAAGCTGGTCCTGCACAGGTCTGCCAGACGTCTGTTGTGTGGCTGGTTTAGAGGAAAACCTATTATGTGGAAATAACGAAAATGCTCATGGATTGTGAAAAACAGTAATGGGCATGCAAAGGGACTGTGACTGACATGTGTAGAGCAGTGACCAAGGAGAGGTTCTACAGGAGTTCTCTGAGCTGCCTGCAGGGTAGGAGATGGAAATCCTTAGCTTTCAGAAATGGCTTGTGCTTGCACAGAGATGGATGGTAGTGGAAAACCAATGACTGCACTGTGCAAAACTGTCAAGTGTCATGTCACAAGGTAATAAATACCCTACTGACTGTGTTAGTTTCTCTTGCTAAAATTTCACGTCCAAATGAGCAGGAAACTGCAGAGCAAAACGTATTAAAACCAGCAGGCCTTCACCTAGCTTTGTCCAAAAGCCATTTACATGAATCTCTGATTTTTGCCATTAGTGGGCATAAACAAGAATGACGGATATAAACCCTAGCCTTTGATCCAAAGCTTACAGTGAAGGCCTCTAATTCCAATGAAAAACTGCAAATTGGACTGGGCAATCCTAGCAGCTGTGTGAATCTGTCATAGGATTGCATGTGGTTTTTAAAGTAGTAATGAAATCCGCCAGAGTTTGCAAATGCTTAATAAATCAACAAAATAGGTACATAATACATACATCTTTCTTATTTCCTGGGAAAATAATTAATCTTTGCTTTGAGAAAATATTTGTTGGTTAGTTTAAATTTCTGTCTAGGAGTAACTTACAGTATGATATTGAGAAAACTATTTCATTATTCTTGTCAAGCTGCCGCTAAATGAAAGCTTCTCCATTCCCAATAAATCCTCTGATAGGCTGACTTATTGGGCAAAGCACCTTCAGACTTTTTATGGTTAAGTCCGCATTGTAACAGAAACTAAACCTCAAGCTTGTGTCTCAGAACTAATCTTTCTGTCCTTACACTACTACTCACTCACTAATTCTCCTCTACCTCAGTAAAAAACTAACATTATCATCCTACTTGTGACAGCACTGTCTTAGATGCTTTACTCAGTGATAAGGAAACAACCTGGTGACTTCATAAAGAATGCTTTGGAACTTTTCCTATTCTTATATTTATGTACTGACTTTTGGTCCTTAAAGGCTACACAACAGGAAGTACACACATCATCACATTGTTTTGTTTATGTTTTCTCTCATCCATTTCATCTTACTTTCTCATTCTAGAAATGTATGAGATGTGCACACACAGAGAGAGACATAACTTTTCAGACTGTTGCATGATTCCAGTGTTGGGCTTTTTTAAACTCTATTTTAGGGAGGGGAGAGCTACACTGCATTCAGCAGTGATAAACAGGGACCTCACTCATGAAAAATGAAAATAAACTCACCTGCTTAATTTCAATTCTCTGTGGGTTTTTTTTTTTTTGTAAGATATGTCAGTATCCGGCAATGGAAAATTAGGTATTGGAAAATCTGGCAGTGAAATATTGTTGATTTAAAAATAAATTCTATCCACTGAAAAAGGAAAGCTCATTATGGGTACTATGTATGGTTAAGGCTTTGTATTTACTCAGCCAAGGTTTAAGCCTAAATTGGTGGTTTTAAATAGCTTAGTACAACAGCTGCCATCCATCTCACAAAGTTCAAATCAGTTCAACCTTTTCACTGGCATGTGGAGTCAAAGCAAACTGTAAGACCAGGCTTGTAGGTCTAGCTAAACTGTTTTCAGCACAGCCTGTGAGTAAGTAAAGCAAAGGTGCTTTCATATGATTTTTCTGAGTTTTGACCCATGGGGCTGCTGATGGCTTTCTCACCCACTGACACAAAGTATCAGGATGACTGTTTCAGGTATGATTTCTCTGAAACAATTTAAACTGGGATAATACTTCCTTCATTTCCTACTTGGTTCAGAGCACAACCCCAGAACAATCTCTGCAGACTGCGGGCTGAGGTGGTGTGAAAAGGAAAAGCCGTTCAGATCTGGTTGGTCGAGTTTCCAGTCATTTCTCTAACAGCTGTCAGGAAGTTACTGAAAAATTCAGCCCCTGTGAGCGGATAACGTCACTGATTATACCAAACACATTTAAGGCTTTGTGTTGGAATATATTGTCTGCACTCCACTTCCTTTCTGTGGAAATTTTCTACGTGCTCTTCCACCCTAGAGACCAGTGGTGGAGATTTCACATGATCTCTCTTCTATTTGCTTAGGATGAAAATCACTGTACAGTTACACTGTACAGTTACACTGCAGCCAGGCTAACTAAAGATATTAGTGTCACCCTGCAATACTCTCTGCAAATGATTAAAACACACTAGGGAGAGAAGTTAGCTTTGCCAGAGCTTTTCTGTAGGAAAGATGGTTTTAGGTAAAGTGAGGTTGGGTACCTACTGCTATCAGAGGAAAATCGTAATTATCTCCAGATACAAGCTGTGAGGTGACAACATTTTCAAACAGCATAGGAGAATTCAGGGAAAAAGATTCATGGCTTTTAATGGTTTTAGCATTTAAAGATATTTACTTTGGGTACGTGAGTTAGCACACATTAAAAATAATGAAAAGATTCATATTGGAAGCTCATCAGAGTTCCAAACACTCTACAAAGTCAGGGAGTGTAAACTGCTTCTACAAAGTTCTTTTGTTCATTGTATCTGTACAAACCATACACTTTTTCAGAAGAAGTAGAAAATTGAGAAAAACTAAGTATTACTACAAAATTTGCCTCCGGTTTACAGCCAGAAGACAACCCTACTTGTAGGTGGAATGCAAGGCCTTGGTCTTCTACAAGAATGAATAGAAAATAGAGGGTTTGAATTTGGATTGATCTAAACTAACCAAAATTGAAAATTATAATGTTATCTGAATACTTTTAAACTATTGTATTTTTAGTTTGACATATCTCACAAAATTGACTTTTCATTCAAAGTTCAGTAATGTAGCTATTTCCATATTTCATAATTTTTAGTGGTATTTCTCACATGCAGCTCTGAAAACTTCTATTCAGTGAGATAAGAACATAACTTAAGCAATCTTAAGTAATCTTAAGTATTCTGACTGGATTAGTATTCTCACAGGATTGATACACTACACAAAACTGGCTTGATAATGCAGCTAGTTGTAAAAAGCCTTTCAAAATGTACAAATAACTGTACATTGTGTACTAAATTGTCTGCTAGCACAGATCTCAAGTGCAAATAAATGGTGAGCATCTACCACCTATTTTATATCAACACATTACATACACTATGTTTGCCTTTAAATTCTACGTATCTTTCTATATTGACTGACAGCAGGATATAAATTCTTTTGCACCACTTGTTTTGACCTGAATATTCTTCAAAGAATGGAACTCAAACTGAATTCATACCATAGGAATTAATTACATCTCATTGCCAGAGTTCAGAGGAGAAATAGTCCTGATACTCTGAAAAAAACCATGGATTTCCCAGAATTCAGTTACTTGCACTGAGAACAGCTATACGTTCATCTTCTTGGTCTTGTTGCTTACAAACGCTGATTTCCATATTTCATTCCATTATCAAGAACATGACTTTTAGTAGTCGTGACTTTGTCTGTCAGCAGTTCCTTGGGAAACAGGCTTGGCTGACCAGTTAAACTATGCATGTGGCTTTGTCAGAATGTGCAGCTGACGTGTTTCTGAATAAGTTTAATTTTGACATGCAAATTATTGGTTACAAAAATGGTTAAAACTCACCCCTATATAATAAGTCCACAGCAGAGGAGACACTTAGCACAGTGATGCACTGACCCAGAAAAAGGTCCATGATAGTGCCGTATAAGCCATTATAGCTCTCTCAGTGGCAGTGATGTGTTGCAATTGCCAGTGCTAGGGAGAAATCCTGTAGAAAGGGTTGAAGGTGGAAGGGTGGTAATATGAAGATAAAGCTGTGTCCTGCCAGGCTAGAATACAGGGTACTTTAATAAAATAAAAAGACAACAGCAGTGTTGTGTGACTTCACAGATTACTTCACATTGTGAATTAGGACTACTGAGCAACTTTCTGCAGTGGGAAAGAATTAAAAATGGCTTGTTTCCCTAGAAGACATCACATGCTGTGTCTGCTGAATTGTTCCTTGCTGTGGTCAGAAATAAGCATTATGGCAGTCAATTACAGCTACCATTTGAAATTTCTATACACAGAGGAGAAAATTACAGAACCACTTTCCAGAATGCAAAGTAGCACTGAAGGGCACTGATGTAGCTGCTGCATTGAATAAAAATAGCTAGCAAGGTTGAGTGTGCAAAGCCATACAGGCTATGCTTTATTTGAAGAAAACGCTCAGGTAAGGCTTGTCATTTAGCACAGGAATGGTTTTAAAATAGGAAATGGGAGCCTCCAAGCTGATTTGCTGGCACTAATAAGGCCAGAGTCAGCTTCTATTTGAAAAGGAAAGCAGGACTCCTCAGACTGGTTCTCTTGGTCAGACATACCTGCTAACAGACCAGATTGAAGTCCATTTGTCAATGAATCCAGATCAAGTTCTCTGTCGTAGAGCACCAGCGTTACTGTATTCATATGCTGCCAATGCTTATTTTTAAGAAATCAAAAAATTATTTTCAGTAAAACAATGGAACAACTTCCATAGCATTTATCACTACACAAATGCAGGAAAAGGCAAAAAAAAAATAGGCAAAATAAAAGTAAATCCTAGACTTTCTTACATGGCTTCCATGAGCTTATTAAAAGCTCTGATGCAATCAGAAATCCCAGCTCCAAAGATTCCTGGAAAGTCGCTCTTTTCCAAGAGCAGCTATTAATTTTGACACATCTCCACAATGAGATGTGAGGTAAAGGTTAGTCAAACCTCTTCAAACACTTCGATGTTATAAACAACATCAAAAGAGGATGCGTCTTATAGCATATCCTGCTTTTTCCTCTTAGGACACGAGGCATGATGACCTGTAACCTTCAAAATAGGTCTTCAGACTCAATTCAGACTGCAAACTTGGGGTTTTTTTAAAAATACATCTTTGTAGAGGGATTAATAGGAACTGTTTATGATAATACTTTACTTACTGATGGCCTACTGGAAGCAAAGTTTTACACCTATACTTGCTTTGGAACACCTCTGAACAAACTGCTAAGACCGTTTCTCAGAAAGTTCTGGAAAACAGAGTACCTCTCTTTTTGTATCCATCAGTAGAACTGAATTTCAAGCAGAAACTAAAGCTGCAGAGGGAAGAGCTCTGAACACCATTTCAAGTTGTGCAATACATGGTATTTATTGCATATAGACCGGCAATCATTTTTACACTCACTGACCTTGTTAACTCACCCTCTCTGCTTCATGGCTGTTCCTTACGAGTGATGTACAGTATCAATAGACTGACATTTCCCCACAGTAAGGGTTCCGGGGAAAAGGTTCACCTGGATTCACAGTGTAGTTACACTATTCCAGACCCAAGAAATTACTGTTAAACAAAGACACTCTGGACAGTAACTATATGGTGCTTCACTAACAAATTACTATTTTGTCAAATTGCATCATTTTCTGAGTTACAATACCATTCCAGTGGCAGCTTCAGGCCTACACAAATAGTGAACTGTCTTTATCATTACTTGTAGAAGAATCTGTAATGGTGCTTTCCAAAGAACTGCAATAATGCTAAGTTCAGAATCCATGGATTTTTTTCATGTGTCTATTATAATGTCTATATATAATGAAAATATGCTCTATAGTGTACAAAGGGCAAAACCATACGGTGACATTTTAAAGCCTAAACAGTCTTGCATACAAAGTGTTTTAAGGTACTTAAAATAATTTTATCAGAATGAATCTAAATCCAAATGGGGCTTAATTCAACATTCTCTGAACATTCTGCTTGAATATATTTTTATGCGTTATCTGTATAGTTTTTGCCAATAAACTCCTTTATCTGATAACCTATCTGAATTTTCTCTGAAAAGTAGCACCCATCTCCTTTCCAGGAGAACAATAACCAACGTTACCCTTAAGTCCCTCCCATTTCTGTGTTTAACTCTACCTTACACAAGGATAAGGTAGGTGTGGACTGCTTAGAATGAGGTATACAGAATAACTGTAACTTGTTTTTTGATAAAACTAAAGGCACTGAATGTTGTTAGCATTTGAAAAGCAGATTTTATTCAATGGCTTGAGGCATTTCATATAAATTTGGTAGGTGTTTCACATAAATTCGTGTACTTTCACTTGGCAAAATTAGGAAAAGTGATCCTAACTTACCTTACCAGCCTTAGGTTTGGTCAGAACTGAGACACAACTCAGGGAAGGAATTTGTATTATCAGAATCTATCTGCTCTACCTGTTCTACAGCGTGCATATCAATATTTCCATGCCAACATCAAACCTATATAAATGCTATGCTGTATTTATCATCATTACATACCAGGAAGAGTTTGTATAATGGCAGCAGTACATGACTGCAACGACCTAATTACAAAGGAATTATTTTTCCTTAAGGCAGATAAAAGACAACAGGGTATTCTGTAGAACTAATAAAACACTAAATAAATTTGACTGCATGGGATTTGGCTGCAAAAGAAATGAAATATTTTGTTTGATTACAAGGCATGCAATAGCATGTGGATGTGATATTGATCTGAGACATCTTCTATTTTATGATAATATTTATATAGGGTATGAGCAGGGTTTTTAGTTTAAGTGTCCTTAATATAAAAGTCAGGATGATTAAGGTAATGCCATAGATACACAATCTTACATTTATTACCTTTCCTCCTAACTGGATCCTGCTTTAATTTACAGGACTCATGAACTATAAGCTTTCTCATACTATACTCTGGTATTAGTATTTCATATTTTCTATGGAGTACCGTCCTTGAGTTCAAGTTTCTTCTGCTAATAAATTATGGTTACTCCAGTAAGCTCTCTTTCTCCCCCAAATACCTCTATTTTTTCTGAAGCAAGACAGTCTCAGTGTCTGTATTGGTCCCACCTTTGATTCAACCTTTCTGAACTCCCAGTGTTGTTTTATTCTTATTCCACAATCTAGAAGGGCTAATTCTGGAGCAGACATTTTCCTCTCTCCAAATTCTCCACTAAACTGTTATACGTCTCCCTTAGGAATGCCTCTCTTTCACACTTTCACTTTCCTTCATCGGCTATTCCATCCAAATCATCCAGCCTTTTTGTCTCTTTTTTTCTGCAAATATTCAGCAGTTAATCTTGCTTTGTTCTTCATTGTGATGTGATGAATTTCTGATAATATCAGTTCATACCTTATTTTTCAAGCATTTTAGATTGGCTTTTGATCTTCCTGGCTGTTTCCTAGAGAAATCTGATAGAACCAAATGTGCATTTCTACCTCATTTCTCCCTTACATTTTCCATAGTGCACATACAGCTTTTGAATCTTCTGGGATGACATCTAGACTCTTCAAGTAAAAGGTGTCTCTACATTGCAAGCGCTTTTTCTGTTAAGTGACATCTACACGCCGTTCCCACAACTAAGATTTCAAAGTCTTTATGTATCTACGATGATAGCAGCCTGAGTTAGGCTTATCTTATGGGGTAATAATATCTGAATTAGGAAAATAATCTCATAAGAATATATCTGAGCTAGAAAACTAAAACCTGCCTTTTTTTCGTATAATTTCCTATAGTGAGATTAAATGTAACAGAGAAAGGAGAAACCAGGATAAGGCACCGTTCACATTTCTGTCTCTTCCAGGCCTTGTACAAACTAGCTATTCATTTCCCTCAGTACTCCTCTGTCTTCTAAAAACTGCATAGACATACTATGCTGGTAGTTAACCTTCATTTTTCGTCAAATTATTCCAACATTAATATAAATTCTTGTTTTCTCAAATCAAGGAAGACTTGCAACTTGAAACTCATTGACAGTGGAAGTTTACTAGATTTCTAGTAGGTAAATGGAAAGAACAGCCCCAGAAGGATGCCATTAGCAGAAGCTCCAGGCATGATTGTGCCATGATCTTGCAACACCAGGTGCAGTTGGGTATCTTCAGGTCGCTCCATCAATGACATTAGCAAATCAACGTTCAACAGTGTGAGGCTAACAACATCAGTCAAATATTTGTCTCTTATACACA
>JANHGB010048627.1:117551-132873 GCA_026283785.1 Coracopsis vasa
GAGCTCTGGGAACAGTGTCCTCACACCAGTGCTATATACTCACCTGACCTGTGGGCGAGCTGTTGCAGTTCCACCTCTGTGTATGGCACTGGCAAACGAATGCAGTCATGAATACAGATGAATATGGCTGCAAGTGGGTACCACTGGCATGGACTACACTGAAAATAAGCCTTGAGAAAAATATCACTGGAGTCCTAAGGAAGAGATGCAAAATGCTACGTCTGACTTCCAGTGTTAGGGAATTTTAAGCTTTCTCACAAAACGGAAATAAAATGGCAGCTCATTTGCGGCTACTGAAACGGTTGATCAAATCACTATATTGCTTTAGTGCCGCAGTGAATAATGGATATATATGCTACACTGTAGTAGTAGCCAGGTAAAGAACTTCTTCCTTATAATGCAAATACATGCAAAGGCTGCTGATAGATTTTTTCCAAGCAGATTAAATTATATAAATTATTTTAAACAGCTGTTGGTAAATTTAGCCATGCTTAAAAACAACAAACACAGAAGCATTCCGGTTGGAAGGGATTTCTTCAGATCATCTAGTCCAACTGCTCAGTCAGGACCAGCTATAGCAGGCTGCCCAGGCCCATGTCCAGTCATGTTTTGAATGGCTTCAAGGATGGAGACCCCACAACCTTTCTGTGCAACCTGTACCAGGATTACACCAGCCTTACAGTAAAAACTGTTTCCTTGTGTACAGATGGAATTTCTCATATGTTAATGTGTCCCTTGCTTCTTGTCCTGTCAGTGGGTACTAGTGAGCGCCTCCTTTACATTGTTTGCAGGCTCTTGCGATCCCCAGGCACGGGTCGAGCTTTGTGCCCTGGGGTCTGAGGTTTCCAGCATCTAGTCTCTGCTCAGGGCCACAGTGAGTGTCATCAGTGGGAGAGGGACTCAGTTGGACAACACTGCCGTCACTAGAGGGCAGAACAGTCCACGGGAGTTCAGGGGCAAAGAGCAAGGGCAGTCATGGGTACTCGATATCACAAAAGCATTCATGACACAGAGCTGGGCTTTCTTTACATACTACACAAGATTTATAGGCCCTTTTTCAAGGTCTGATCGTATTTTTGAAGCTAGGTCCTTCTGGAAGGAGGGGATGCCCGTTGTGGCTGATGCCATAGGAAGTGAGGCAGAAAATGAGCATTTACAGGACAGTGATTAAAGGAGATGCTGAATGCCTCAAACCTGTGCCCCTGAACAGAAACAAAGCAGATGAGTGTGGACTGGGGAGTAAGGGTGTCGTGCTGCTAACACAGGCAAGAAACAGTTGGTCCTCTTCAGAGAAGGTCCCGTACGTTTGTGTCTTCTAAGAATGGGTTTCATTCTTGCTGTGGACTAAAATCCTGCGATGAAAGGCCAAGCTAGTTCATCAGTCTGCAGCTCTGCAAAAGCTAAGTGTAAGGCTAATGGAGGCTTGCCTTGGTACTTTGTGTCACAGTCCTGTTAGAGCTCTCCTGTTAGGAGCCCTCCACTCCAGAACAGTTGAGATCCTGCTTCAAGTCTGTTCTGTCTATTCTGAAGTCTGTTCTGGGATGGGGCACTGTGCAAAATGGGGGTAACACAAATTAATCCAAGTAACCTGCTTTTAAGAGCTCAGGCAGAAATGTGGCAAGCAATAGCTTACTACTCCAGAGGGTCCTTGGTACCTGAACTGCTACATTTTCATTTTGGGTGCCTGTAGCTTTGCCTCTGATAGCTGCAGAAAGTGTGGCAGGCTCCCTCATGTGCCTTGAGCAACTGATGAGCTTGTCAGCAGAAGGAAGGCAAAAGGAGCTAGCTTCGATTAAAATAAGAACCGATTGAAGTTTACCATGGCTTTACCTGTCTAATTGACCTGTTGAAAGGAAAGGTCTGCAGGCTCTTCCCAGGCAGACAAAAACCACAGAAACAGAAAGAAAACAGACCTGTGAAGAGAGGATTAAAGGAAGCCGGGAAAGAAGAGGAGAAAGAGACAAAAGGAGCTTTCAGGGATCAGCAATTAAAATTGAAAGTGCTCCTGGCTAACAAATACTAACAAATAAGATTCATAGTAAGAATGCTAATAAAGAAAGATCTTCCATCAGATAAAAGGAGTATTGCCAGTCTTTTTATCAGGGCCTGCAAACTAATCTATGATGGAAGAAGAATTTTTCATGTGCTAAACTATTTTCTCACTAATCTATTTTAAGAAAAGTAACATAATGAGGATTTATTTGGGGCTTTTGGTATACTTGTCTTAAAGCCAGACAAAAAAGGGAATCTGGTTTGTGCTTTATTTCCACTGTACCACTTGTCTGACAGCTTGACATGAGAGCAGACATGAGAATGTAAGTCATTAGTCTGTGTGTAAGATGTTTATCGTAATGGTTTGCAAACAATTTTATTCTCCAAATTGTCAAACACAATCTGATTGGCCAGCATGCATCCTGTGTCTGAAACCAGTTTGGGAATTCTGTTCATGTAGCAAGGCAGGTTTTTTTTTCTGGAATCTACTACTAAACGTTTTTATTAGCTACCCCTATGGCGTTTTTCCACTCTCCCTCCTCACATTCTCTTACCTGAGAATGAATTCTGGAGCAGTGATCAAGAAAAAGCAATACGGCTTGAGTGGCGTTTGGACAAGCTACTGCCCCAGAAAAGTAAGTGCTTTATGAGTGTATCTCACAATCTTATAGCTGGGTATTTAGGCAGACTTTTGAAAGCAATGAGTGGACAAGGGACCCCATGGGGTTGCCAGGATGGCTCTGAGACTGTGATATAGTGGCCCCTATTACATGCTGGATCAGATTAAGACTGCAAGAGGGTACATGCTCTGACATTCAGTCAGAGCATTCAGACATATGTTAGATATGTGAAATACCTTTCTGAATTCAGTGAGATAATTCATGATGATTAGTGCTTTTTTGACTTGGAATCACAACATTCGAAACCTTGTGAGCCCTGTGACAAAAGTGCAGTTTTCCTCATCCCTTCCCTGATATACACCAGAAGAAAAAGACTAGCTGTAGATACTAGGCCACTGGAAGGGCCATAAAAATACTGCAGTGTTGAGGAATTCATTAAAAAGCAGCTTTGATGTCTTGACAGATGGATAAAGTTCACTGATTGCATTTTGCTGTTTTATTGTAAACTTCTTGAGTGAGTTTCACACATTCAAATGTCGGGCATATTAGGTAGGTTTTTTCTTTTGCTTTTTTTTACGTATTTGTTGAGGGCATACTACCAACATTAGGGATTTTTTCCTGATGCCTCAACACGCTACTGACATCCCAGGTAATCCCAGTATGTCACCTCTTCCCAGAGGTCCTTCACCCCTGTGCCAGAAACCACTACCTGCCTGGGGCAAGGAGGAGGCTATCCCACTCTGCCACATGGTCACGGCCACCTTCTCATCCCTGCCAGCATCCCAGCACACAGCAGCATCAAGCCTGCCTCTGCAGGAACGGGTCTGGGTAGATGCATGCGAGTGAGAGGAGTTGGAGAGGCTGGGATTGCAAAAAATGGATAATATTTAGACAAATTAATGAGCAGTTGCTACAAGTGAGTCACCAAAGTATGCACATTGTCACAGAGTGGGATCTGTATTCTGCTGAGGAACTGGATATTCAAAGTGCGAATGTCTATGCTTTTGCACTGACATACCTTAGATAGCCTTACATTGTCCTGCAGCGGTCTGTTTGTCTCCTCAAGTCACCGCTTGGGAGTTCCAGGTCTTTCTGCAGGAGAAGGGAGCCCAGCCTCCACCTGATGCTTTGCGGGAGCCTTCTGCACACTGAGAATCCACCAGCAGAACTGGGGGAACACTGGGGCTGTATTGAGCTCTGTGGAAAACTAGGATCATCAGTGAAATTGTGCACAGCCCTCAGGCCTGATCCAGAGCTTTCTGAAGTCAGTGGGAGTCACTCCACAGACCTACCTGCCCATGCACCCCTGGGCCAATATGGGTTCCAGTGGGCTACTTGCATAGAAATATCTCCACCTCCATGGGGCTTGTAGCAGGACCAACTGCTTTTCTTCTGTTGCTACTATCTCTTAGTGGCAAGGACTCAGAGAGAAATAAACAGTTTATCTGGATCTTTATAGGTTTGTGACAGTACTTTTTGAATGAGAATTCCTTCACTGAGCATGGACAAGAGAGATGTTGACTTTAGCTACATTGCAGTTTGCCATACAGCAGATGGAGTTTTCTGTTTTGAAATGCAACAACTTTCTGTCAGAGAAAGGAGAGATGGCATAAACCCAACCAAAACACCCATGAAATTTGCCTATTGAATCCAAGTGCTGGAGAGCTCTGGGAGGCCCACCTATTGCAGAAACAGATGTGAGTAATTAATAACCAGCTCAAGCTATCTGCCCCATCCAAGTTAAATTGCTTGAAGATTAATCACAAGGTACCGAATCACTTTATTTTTCCTGATGTCCTGTGAGATTTCTACCGCATGTGGGAGGAATATCAGGACTCTGATATGCAAAGAAACTATACGGAGGTAGTTCACTGCCACACTGAAGTGTTTAGTGCTGGCACTGGTAAGTATTATGGGTCAAAGTGGTGCAACAACAGATATGTACAGAAAAAAATCTGTTCTTGGACAGATTTAATGGGTAAAAGTCAAAGTAAATAATTCTCTTATGTCCTCCGGTATGTGAATCACTAATAGTCCTACTAATTGGTCCCAGGCAGCTTCATACATTCCCAAACCTCTCAGTTCATGATTCCAGTCTATCTAATTGCCTTCCAGGTTTCAATCAGGTAAATATTATCTGAATTCACATGAAGCAATGTTGTGAGCTGATATACAGCTGTTCATCTATGGCTGAATGTCAGTGCCCATGAAAAAAACCAAATCACTGCATCCTTCAGTTTTGTATGTAAGTGTAGATCCTTTGAAATCACTCAAACTGAAGTGGAGTTACATTAGCAAGTATTTAAGCAAGAAAGCACATTGGCATGATTGGATGCAAAGTGCTGTCTAAAGATAATTCATTATGAGTACATTGCAGTGCTCCCAGCCAATTGGTTTCTGTTAGGTATCTCTAAAAGTAAATTAGTATAATAGAATTTACAGTATTAATATTTGTGTATGTTTTAAAAATGGCTTCTTCTGTTGTCCTGGGAACTTTACATCAGTTCAAGATGACTTCTGTTTGAAGCTTTACAGTCTCCGTAAAACTTACAGATTGATCAGATTAATTTTTTATTGTGGACTAGAATCCTGTTGCCAATTACTAGCAAAACCTTGCAGTTAAGACACAGCTGCAGTAACACCGTATTTAATGGCCCCCTAAATCCCAGACAGAA
The DNA here is from genome assembly GCA_026283785.1 of Coracopsis vasa. NCBI lineage: Eukaryota > Metazoa > Chordata > Aves > Psittaciformes > Psittacidae > Coracopsis > Coracopsis vasa. The sequence goes on from JANHGB010048627.1 coordinate 122,839, forward strand.
GAGCAATGTGCTGAAGAGCATTATTCTTTCTATTATTGCTCCTTCCTTACCTGCTTTCATTAACATTTGTTGAGCTATCTGTCCCCAGGTGCCAATGCTTTTTCAAGCTTAATAATTTTCCATTAAATCTTCCATTAAAGGATTGGTGAGGCTGCAAGGCAAAGCACTCAGTACTATGTGGTGTCAAAGGTAAGTTTGCCTATGATTAAAAGCTTTGCATTTGAGAGGCTGGACTACAGTCTATTGGGTAATAACAGAATCACATGCTGGGTTTCTTTCACAGCCTTCATGAGCACAAGGGCAAAACTGTTTATGCTCAGTAACCACAGGCAGTCTTCAACAATCACTTCTTACTCCCTTTGTCCATTATCCAATGGCACAACTCCCAGCCATGTGCAGACCCAGGAAATCTGTGGAAAGCTGGGGAAAATCAGTTGGATGAAGAAAATCAATGGATGATGAAAATCAAGTTGGATGGAGAGTACCGCTTCATTTATCTGCTAGGGCCCACACTAAGCACAATATGCCCCTGTCAGTGTTTCAGCCATGGCAAACCATCCGCCATCCATGGTCATGGTGAGACAGAAATACCGACAGACCAGTTACTCCACACTCTCTGGTGGACCGTCTGAGCTAAGTAACACCCTGGAGAAGTGCCCCTTAGGCCTTACACAAACAAGAAAGTGACAGTCCACCTATTTGTGACTGGCCCAGCATTTCATGTCCTCAGCCTCCTAACCTGAGAGCTGCTGGTGTGCCCATCTCCCACAGAGGGAGAAGAGGACAGGGGATATGTGCTATGCACTGGGGCTGTGTGTGCTTCTCTTCATTCTCTCCTACAAAAGCATCCTTTTGCAGGCTGCACAGGAGGAGTTTGGGGGCTGCAAGGACAGCATAGGACACACTTTGGAGATCCTACTGCTGTAGTGCTGTGTAACTATACTTAATATTATCCAAAGCCTGTGATGATGAAGTAACACCATCCTGCCTTTCATAATGGCCAAGGGTTTTTGGCCTCACCACAGATGGCTGCAAGTTTAAACCATTTCTTTGTAATACACTGTGGAGCTATTTGAATCTGAATTCCAACACTCTGACCCTGGTGATCTAAACTCTAAGTATTATGGAATCTGGGATCCAGATAATCTGTTGTAGTGGCTTTGGCTGTGATGGAGTTTATTTCTTCATAGCAGCTGGTGTAGTGTTATGCTTTGGATTTGTGATCAAAACAGTGTTGATGACACAGGGATGTCCTATCTGTGGCTGAGGAGTGCTGTCCAGTTGCCTGTGCAACACACCACTTACTAATACATCAACGGGAGCAGTCAGGCAACAGTTTTCAGACTGGCAGAGGCAGCATCAAGATAAGCCCAGTGGTTTCCTCAGCCTTATAACTTATAATTATCTGAGTTCGAAACTCCCTGCCTCCCTCCATCTCTTCCTCCATCTCAGGATATGGGGCCTATAAATTAGAAAGGAAGGCAGGTGTAGCTGTTGCTCAATAGTTTGCCGTATACCTGACTTTAAATAAGTAAATACAATTACTATAAAAGATACTACAGACTTATCTTTAAAAACCCAAGAATTTCAATGAGAATATCTGTGTGCCTTAATATGCATGTTTGTGTTAATATATATGAGTATTAACTTTTTAAATTGCAATCCATGTGACCCACATGAAGTGAGATGATAAATGTGGCCACACCATGTGGTAATTCTGCTGGCAATAACATGATCTCTCATTGCTATGTTGATAAGTGTCTGAGAAGAAAATTTATGTCTGTGGTTTGTTATGCCATGCACTACATAGATCACTGTACATGTCAGCACCAGGTAAAAAATAACCAACCAAACTGAATTATAGTTAAACATTTATTTGGTCTCATTCTTTTCCATCTGGCAATCACATAAATGCTTTTCTACATTGATTTAATTTTTTTAATGTATTCAAACAATATATAATCAGCACCATGCATTTGTTACTCCTGCTGTTATCCCTAGCCCTGTCCTCTGGAGCGTTTATGTTTGTATTCTGTCTATTGGTGAACCTTTGCACTCATGTGTCTGTTCCATCCTTAGTAACACTGAACATATGGAAGTCCCTACACATCTCTTAAAGAGTATATATCTAGCTTCTCTAGATTATTTTCAGAAAGCTTATAAATTACTTATAGCAAGGGAGATATATCAGTATTCCATTAAAAAAGTTAACTACAGTTCAGTTTCTTATACAGCAGATGGAGATTTTCCCATCAGTTTCCCATACATCATTTTTAGGTACCGAATATTACAGAAACTGTCTAATCCCGTGTCCTCATTTTTTGCCTAGGAATCCTTTATCTGAACATTTGCCTTCCACAGCAGTGTAGACTGGCTTTCTACATGCTTGTAGATTGCCCTCATCAGCATTTTCTACGAAGAGGACACTAATGGGGAAAGAGGTGAAATGGGCCACATCATAGAGCAGAAATATGTAAGAACGTACAGGGTGGAGAGATCTAGAGTTAAACACAGTCTAGTCAGGAGTTGATTGTGTGCAACTCACAACAGTGGAAACCCAAGTACTAAGGAGCCCTGAGGTATTTATGGATGTTCCTCCACTGGTTTACTTTATCTACAGCCTCTGCCCATGGACGAATCTTTCTGGGGTGCTTTACCAGGAAAGCAAGAAGTGCGAACTGAGCAAAACATTTCCTCAAAGATACACTTTATGAAATGCTAAATATACATTTAACAAAACCTAAGAAATGTTTATAGATGTTGAGGGGAGGGGGGGAAAGGATTAGTGTGTCAGTGATCCTCAACCTTTCTATGGAACCAGCATTGTGCTTCATTTGTAATTGCTTCCTTTAAAAGAGCATGACGAACTTCCTTTTAGGAAGCATGCAGAGCCCTGGCACAGTGCATATTCTCTCTTTCCTTAGGTGATTATTGCAATGCTCTCACATGCATTCACTTGAATGGTGTGCTTTCTGAAACTCAAGGCTCCAGTCAAGAATGAAAATCTGATCTGAGCTGCCTGCACAGATATGCTCTGGCACAGGCTGCTTGCAATAATGCAGGAATGAAAGTTTACCCAAGCTTGTTTGGTTTTATCAACTCCAGATTCTCTATGAAATTCCAGCAGATTGGTGACTCTTCTCTCCCAAGGCAACGTTTAAGTTTGACAGATACTGACCTTCAGTTGTAGTCTGAAGGGTATACAGAGTCACATTAGAACAGCTCAAAGGGAAAAAATAGAAAATGAGGGATGCAAAGAACTGGGATGAAACTTCAAGGTTAGGAGTGCAAGAAAGGCTATCACTCGTTCACAATCCTTCATACCAACCAAACTGTTAAAATAGGCTTAAGACAACATAAAATAGGCTTAATGTTGCTTACTGAGACTAATTAAAAAATAACTTTTTATAAACTTACAAAATGATCACAAATTCTAATCTAATTCTGTAACTTGCCAGTATCCTTATTCTCTGTTAGAGGGAGCGCATCTGGCAGTCTTCAGTGCAACATCTGTTGGGAAGCACATAGAATTAATATGCAAACACAACAGTAACCTTTTTCAGAATAGTACACCAATTCCTGCATCCTCCCTACCTTTTTGAAAGCAGAAGGCTGAAGTATATCAGAACTGAGACAGTTCTGGCATAGCTGGTGCCGAGAAAGTGAATCCACATTCCCTGCTTGGTATGGAAAACCATCATTCAATGCAGTGTACCCCTGAAGAACCTAAGAACAGAACCAGCACTCCTACCACTGTTTGTGTTATTGTTACAAAGAAACCATTTTAGACAAGTGATCACAGGATAGATGTGCTTGAAATTCATTGTACAGAGCTCACCACTGGAGAGTGGAGGAGAAAACTGGAAACCCTGAAATAGTTACCCTGCTTAAAGGCTTTCACGTGGGCTGTGCTCAGGAGACAGGGGTTGTAGTCCATGGAGCAATCGGGTGCTAATGTCTAGATTTTATTTATGATTCAAACAATTACAAATGCACATCTTATCTAGACATATAAGAATGTAACATCCATTAACTAAGAGCTTGTAGTAGCTTGAAACAAATACAATTTTAGTGTGTAAGGAGAGATTATTGGCTATCAGATATGCAAAGATAAAATTTCTGCTCATATATTTGTTGTTTATACTTAAATACAAAACAACACTTGGTTAAATATAGATGCCCAAATACAAAATTTAAATAAAAAGAATTCTGCAGAGCAACTAGTGAGACCTACATCTCTGGACTGACAGTTATCCTGGCACTTACACTTTCAACAGTGTGCAAATGAATACACATACCCTAGGCCCAGAATTTTGCTCTGTTTCTTCCTAGACCTAAGAACAAGCCACATAGCAAACTTTTTTTTTCAGCAAACCTAAAAAGTGCAGAACAAAACCTTCTCCAGATGTAGATTTTGCCACTGTCCCTTAAAAGGATTGCTGGGACACTGTGCATGTATGAGTCCTTGCAGTTGTCCAGCCAGAGGGCATTCAGACTTAAAACTTTTCCCATACAAGGCCGATATGCTAACAACTCGGTCCTGGGAGATTCTTTGTTCTCCAAGAATTAAAGCTACTGAGTTTTGAAGAAAAAGTTGAAGTATTCAGAGATCTAGAGAAAAAAGCTAAAAAAAGGAAGCTCAGTTCCCTCACCAGACCAGTCGGGAATTTCACATGGAAGTGAGGAGATCAATATGCCAGTTCCCAGAGGTGACTGCATTTATTATGCTCAGTGACTTCTTATCATAAGCCAGTCCTCGGGCCAAGCTGTGGCATGACTCTACATGCTTTCTCCTGAGACACGCTTCTGTGTTCCAGCTTCCAGATATAAAGAAGGACCTGCCAAAGGCCATGAAGTACCTTAGTGGCTTTTGCCATGGGGCTCTACTCACAGGCTGAATAGTTTCACAATGCAGGACTAACGTCACTGTTAGTCTGAGGGGGCTATGTTACACTTCATAAAGACACTTTGGGAAACTCATCCTGGTCTGGCTGGACAGAGCAAGACACTGGGAGACACAGAAGTATATGAGGTGAAACCCATCTGTATCTCTTCATAGGTCTGCCAAAATAAACAAAGTAATGCATGTTGGTTATGTGGCTTGTATGTAGAGCAGACATACACTTAATCTTCTAGTAAATCACCTTTTTCACACAAAGATCATCAATGATCCCTAAAAGAACAGCTGCTCAGACACATTCAGCTCTGGCCTCAGAAACCTCCCACACCAATGTCATGACTAAAAAGCTATAAAAGAGCTGTGCCAGGTTGGAAGGTCAAATAGCAGCCTGCAAGCACTTTTAATAGGGGACAGTGTGACTACTGATATTCATTCCTCCTTCTTGATGGCCTTATGAAGAAGCAAATAGTTTGGAACAAAATTTTTATGAGAAAGTAAAGAATAGGTGGCCTTCACAAATGAATCAGTTCCATCACACTTTCATACTGCTGGAGTATGTGACTCAGCTAAGAATTTACCTTGATTTTATTATTTTTTATTATGAAAATAAATATATATCGGAAAGTGTCAGCTCCTGAAACGCTGATACAGAAAGATCTGCCTATTATCAGAGACTCTTCTAAAGAATCTCATTATTTTTTTGTCCTTGCAGGAAAACGAGGCAGGAAAAAGAAAGTGATTTAAAAATCTCAAAGAAGAGGAACATACCAATTTCAAACAAGAATCGCTAACTAAAACAAGCTCACTTTTTGTCATATGCCATTGATTAAATGCATTATCTGATGCTTTGTCTTCAGCTTGTATCTACAGAAGTCATATTATCACAATTTGAATTCATGAATTTTAGCAAAACAGGCCACAGAAATAATGTTGTTACCACCTTGTAAGAGATAGAAACAGTTTTGCAATCATGAAATTTTCACACGGATTGGTTTATAGTTTTCTGTGCTTTATAATGTCCATTTTGGTCTTTAGGGCCTAACAAATTAAGTAGTTTTATTTACCAAATAAAAATGTTCTTGTGCACATCCATATGTGCCTGTATCCGGTAGTCAGTCCCTCCTGGACATGTTTGAATCTGTTGTCCAAACTGATAAATGAAGAAGTTGTCTAAAAGGTTTTATTTCCTGCAGGTTACATGGAGTGGTCAAGAAGGGAGGAGGCCCATGCATGCTCTGCTGGGGAAAGACTACAACCTTTCTTGGAGTTCAAGGAATCCATCTCCAGTGTGGAGGATACAAAGCTTCAGTGGTTCTGCTGCTCAGCCACCTTCATCTGTTTCAAGGACAAGCCAGAGCAATCATTTCCACTGACAACAACACCCATAGGTCACAGAGGTTCTGAAATGTGTACGTAGTGGATTTTATCCTGATTCCCTGCAAGGTACTCACGAATGACCCAATAGTGTTATCTTTCACCTGAGATGTACAAAAAACTAGTCAATATCAATGCAGTAAGGAAGTGTGTGACGGTTGCTTGGCTACCATGGGTCAGCACTGACAGTGGTTTTGCTTCCATCTTTCTGCTTTTGCCTTTATCATTAAATTGGCAAAATAAAGACATGACACTTTTAACTGTATGTACAGGTACCTACAATATTTTTTCCTAGGGTATCTGTGCAAGTATCTCTTCAGATACTCCTTCTGAAGCTTATTATAAATTATTTCTGGACTGAGACCTGCTTTACCCACTTTTAGTGAAGATTATTAGGAATACTAACATGCATGCCAACTTACTGCAGGAGCTGTCAATTAGCTGGGTGACCAAACTAGTCAATTTAAGTAGAAATTAGATAGCTTAAGAGTTCACAGTTACTTTGCAGCCCTTTTCTTGTTTCATTAAATCCATCAAGGATTTAAAACAGCAAGTTATCCAATAAGACAACTTCCAGAAGAAACATGATAGCAAAGGTCAGAACATTTCAAGCAGGAACAGGACCACCGCTGAAAGGTTTATGAACTTCCAACCAAGTAACTGACTGACCATCCAGTATTTCAGGTACAGGCACATCACAGTCATTAAAGAAGGTAGACCTTTCTCAACTAACAGTAATTCTATGTCCTTCTCAGCATTTGAATGGGAAGGAAGGCAGAAATAATTTATAGATGAGATTTGCAACCTGGCTAAATAAACCTGTGATTTGCATGGGGATACAAAAGAAGGCAGCTGAACAAAAATCCTGGCCTATTTCTATTATCTTCAAAGTCACCGTCGGAAAAATGGTCTTCTAACACTCTTCTTTGCTTGGACAAGAGGGCTAGTACCAGTTACCAGTAGTAACTCAGGCCTATGATCTAGGCCTCGTCCAAGGTACATGTAAATCTTTGCAGTTCCTTCTGTTAAGATACAAGGGTGCAGAGCTTATTCATCCAACCAGCTAAAAATTCATTGAGGCTTTCAGTGTCTCACACCCTCATTGCTGTAATGTCTTTCCTCCAGCACCAGCAAACACAACCTTTCCACTGTTTGCTAAGATAGTTTTCTTGTTCTTTTTGATTGTCACCACCTCTTTGAATCCCGAATGCTTTCTTTGTCACATTAAACATACACAACTTGCTTTGACTTTCAAACTCTTTTGTAGCCTTCTTTCTCCTGACCTGAAATTCAGAATCAAAGTGCCAGTTCTTGTCTCTGATCAGCGAGAGTTCATTTCCGTTTTCAAGCAAGTATGAATTTAGGCATCCCTTCATGCTTTAGAGCAGCTCTACAAAAAAACACTCGGAAAACTCCTTAAAACTGTCCTTTTCCATGATGCCTTCAAAACTAAATACAGACAGATAGGCTTCTATTTTCTGATTCCACAGCCTAGTGTGATGGCTAACACTGTCCATTTCTTCTTTCATGTCTTGTCTCTCATTTTAAACATACCATGATTGGTTTGGTATTTTTTTCTTTTTTTTAGATGAGAAATTATCTTCTTTTTCACTGTGTTTCTACGTAGTTTAACACAACAGCTTTCTGCTCCATGACTGGGTTTTTATGCTATGCCTAGATTAGCAAGTATTGTGAATCAGTAGGAGCTGATATGGCCAGTGGGTTGATGGTAATCAGAAAAATCAACAGAACTTCCCCAGAAAGACCTTTTTATCTGCTTCCTAGTCCATGTCCTAGTTTACTAGATGTATCCACATTGATTGTGTATCTTCCTTCAGCATTCTGATACTCCCAGTGATCACCTATTTTGAAAGTAAATGCATCCCTATTTTTGGAAAGCCACAAACCTGATCTAATCATTCACTGTGAACTGCAATAATTACAAGACTTCCCTGCCATATGCCATAATCCTTGGAATATTGTCTAATGCAAAAAATCCTGGGGCTAGAACTTTCCAAGTGTTTTCAAGAGAGACTCACTGACACGGTTCCACACATGCACTGTCATTCTTTGCATCTTCTTTACATAGAGAAAGACAATACTCAGCCCCACTACTGAAGAGTAGAGCAAGTACACTAGCATTAAGAGAAGTAAACCCAGAAAAAAAACCCAAAGTAACCAAACACTGTCTACATACACCTTTCCCCACAGGAATACAAACAAGAGTGCGGGTCTAATTAACCATCTAACAAACAAGACTCTCTACCTCATTATAAAACACATGTGTTTCAGCCAGCCACATGCACTGTGTGACTATGGGACCACCTCATCTATTTGCCAGAGTATGAGTGTTAATCCAGGCTGCCCTGTGCCTTCATGTGGGATCACTAAATCTTTGCCTCACGGTAGCACATAAAGAATGAAAGGCACAGCCTTCTCTCTTCTCAAAGAAGTGATCTGCTCAGGTCCCCTCAAGTGGTCTTTATTTAATAGTCTCATGCCTTTGATATGGCCGTGACAATGCTTACCAATGAGGTACAATCCTGGTTTTCAACAGATGGAATTTGACCCTTTCATGGCTCAGGAGTCCTTATCGCTTTCACCAACCAGCAGTGAATTCTGTCTTTGTATCAGTTCTACACATCTCACTGTGATCACTTGTATGTGTCTACTATCTGCCCAGTCTTTACCAGCTCTTCCTTAAGACCTTCCACCCATGAAGTTCTTCATTGCTTTTCTTCTTGCATGAGCAGCAGCAGCAGCTGCTTCTCCCTCTTTAGCCTGGCCAGACGTCATCTTTAGCTCATTCAAAATTAACACTGCAGTTTGGTGGCTAGAGAATGGAAAAGGTAATTAATGGCCGTAGTGATCTCAGAAAGTAGTAAAGCTGCTCCAAGCTGATGAGTTTCTTTTGTTCTTGGAAAAGGAGGGAAAAGCATTTCCTCAGCTACTTTATTCTGGAAGATAGTCAGATATTGCAGGCAGCCAACCAGAGCCAGGCTCAGTAAAAGCAAGACTAACTTTACTAGAAGGATGCTTTTTCTCCTATGAGTCTGAAATTAGTTGTAGTTTCGGTCAAAGTGGTATCCCACATTAACAAAAACCAGTAACAGAACATGTATTTACATAGCACATATGTGCTTTGTATATATGTTTATATACATATATACATATGTATAGACAGACAGCAAGCTATAAAACCACAGAGGCATAGGACTATTCAACAGGAAAAAGGCTTTGAGGCTAGAGAGTGACACATTATCCAAAACAAGCCAGCCTTCAGCATGTTCCACTAGAGACATGATGAGTCCTCTAATGACCGTGACTAGGGATTAGCTGCATGCCCTTCTGGAGGGATGGCTTTCCTCAGCCAACAAACCAGAGAGTTCAGCCCCGGTGAGCTGACATATGGCCCTTGGGCACAACAGAATGTCTGTACCAATCGTTTCTTGCAATCCCACATATTCCCCACAGGATGCTTTATTACAAGGAGCAGAAAAATGCATGGCAGCCTGAATCTAGCTGTAAGGACTATGCTTCTGATGAAATGATGAAATAGAAAACCTCTTCCTTTAGCAAAACACCACAAACCCCAGAATTTTGGGAGTGAAGTTAGCAAGACATATTTTGCAGCACTGCTTCAGACATTACTGTATAGTTGTATTTGTTTTAATTTTCAGGAGTCGTTCACTGTGAGGGGAAATTTGAACTGTTGTTTTGGATTTGTTTTTTTTTTTCCAATTAAATCTGAAACTTCACAA